>JAOEHY010027871.1:13339-26660 GCA_025447955.1 Psilopsiagon aurifrons | reverse complement strand
TCTACAGAAGAGAATAAGGCAAAGCTTTGATGAGGAAGGAAAAGAAGTCCTCATTCACAAGTATTTTCAAAGTCAAATCTCTTTCCTCATTTACCTTTCTTAATGATTTCAAACGGCAGAGTTGCCAATAAGCTCAGCTGCATTCCTGTGGCCTATCTTGATGGGCTGCTTTTTATTGGATTTGGTTTCTTTTTAAATTGTAATGGGTTCTGAATTGGGAATGCTTGCACTAAACACACACCCCCTCTTCCCATGCATGCTGCTGGCAGGCGAGCTCCACTCCTGCTCCATGGCCATCGATGAAAGCACCTGGGAGGCTCAGCAGGAGATGTGTGAGCCCATAGTGGGGAGGCAGGGGTGATGGGTGCCCTGTGGACCATGCACACCCTGTGGCTTGAGGCTGGGGTTAAAACACCCATAGCTCTGCTTCCCCCCACACCACCCCTGGGCTTCCCCACCTGCAGGAATAGTCTTTCAGAGAAACTTTATGTAAATTTATTGCTGGTTTTAGCAGCCAGGAGAAGTTTTGCTACCCTCACCAAATGATGCTCTGAGTACTGGGATAAAGAAACACACACCCCCTGTCAGCCCTCCCACCTCTGGGCTTCCTCCAGCAAGCCCTTCATCTTGGTGTCTGGGAGCTGAAGGTACTTGAAGATTGCGAGAGGACAGTTTGTGCTCATGGGTCCCCCAAGTGTAACGATGTGTGCAGCATTTGCGGCACTCTTCCTGGCTGCTCTGTTCTGCACTTGCCTGTGTCTGGGCACATTCAGAGCATTGCTGGCCTCAGATCCCTCATGCTCAGTCCCCATGCTGACATGACAGAGGAGCAGAGACACAGGGATTGCAAAGAGCTGGTCCATTGAGAGCTTTTAAACAGGGGCCTCTGACTTGTTTTGCAGCTGGAACAGGAAGCAAGAAGGGCTGGCAAAGTAGGGGTGTGATGTGTGCATGTCAGCACGCTGGACCAGCCTCAGCAGCGCTGGTTGAATGTGAGCCCAGAGATCCTGAGCTGTGCAGAAGGCACGGACAAGCTGTGATCCACAAGAGGGTGATGGCAGGATGTGCACGTAACATCGAGGTGATGCCACACAGGTCGGGATCTGTATTTTTGTGCTCAGTATGACGGGCAGTGGTATCCACACTGCTGGGGGAGAGGGAATCCAGTGCACTGTGTGACAGTGGCCAGGTCTACCCTGCACTGTGCTCCTGGAGCTAGCAGCGGAGTCTTGTGGCCACAGGAGCAAGGTGCTGAGGCCAGGCTTATAAGCTCCAGCCAACTGTCAAGAGCATCTTGTGCTTAAATCACAACATTGCACCACTTTGGAAAGCATGAGACCATATTGCTGCTGGGCTCTGGAGCAGCATCTCTGCTTTTTCCTCCATTGATGTGGTACAGGAGTTTCCTTAGCACGGCGCGGGTTTGTCCCACAGCCATTGCTTTTGGATGCAACCAGCTACTTGCAGGCACCCATTCACTTAGCATGGGTGTTTGGCACCTGCAGGACTTGGACTCCTCATAGGACTCATATCTCAGCAGCCCAGACAGCCTGTTTGTAGTACAGCATCTCGTTGAGCAGCTACAGAAGCCCAAAGGTTTCAGGGAGAGCAGAGCATAACGCAGAACAGAAATGCCTGTGGTATCTCCATGGGATATAAAGATATCAGCCGCCAAGCTAAGGAAGGTCAGATACAGAAGTTCTTATCTCCCTTCCTGCAAGTAAGGATCATGAGTAAAGCACTCAAACATGAGTATCATGAGAGGAAGTGAAAAAAACATGAGCTGACATTGGTGTCTATAAATAAATAACATGTTCTGGGGCTTCATTCTCAGCCTTAGAAGTAGTAGAGTCTTAGTGCCTGTAGAAGTTTGCATTTAGAGTTATTTTTTCTCTGCACTGAGAAACATTTAGAATAGAAAACTAGAAAAAAATAGAAACACTTTTCTATTCTTTATTTTTCTAAAATGCAATTAACCATCTTCCACACTCATTGGGTTCCAGGAAGCCTAGCTTCAACATCCCCCTCTGCTTTCTCTTCTTCCCCCAAGAAGCATCTTGAGCCAAGTGGTAAAATCCAGGCTTCAGCCAATGCTGGGTGGGGTATCTGCAAGGAAGGTGTTGACATTTCATGAGGCCAAATGTTAATTGCTTTCTCTCTCTCTCTAAAAGTTCCTTCAGGTCCCAATAGGTTTGAGTTTAGTAGTAAACATTTAAGCAGCATTACTTTACAGGACTTCATCCGCTGTGTTTTGCTGCAGAGGTGGCAGCATTTCCAGCCATGGAGGGCTGATCTCTGCCAAGAGCATACGTGCTTGGGGTGGTGAAATGCTCTTTGGGACCTCTTTGGGCAAAATATGTCTTCGTATTTGTAGAAAAACAAATGTTCATGTGTGCTCTTACTGAAGGCACTGATGGAAAAGAGGGTCAGCTGTGAGACAGTAGCAGGTAGCCCCAAGCTCCTTTGTAAAGCACAGGAGAACATGAGAAACCATTATGAAGAAAGTTGATTGCTAAACAAAATACCTTCAGGTTATGAAGGAGGCTCTGTCAGGTTGTAGCTACCATATGGCATTCCAGGTTGTCTGATGTGTTTCAGGCACTCAGTATGGGTCTGGGACCTTTTTGTTTCTGGCTTTGACTTCACCCCAGACATCCTCTGCCTTGGGCAGAACACTCATAACACTCTTTGGCCTCACTGTTTTTGTTTTGCAAATTATCAGGGTTGGCATCATCAGGTGCAGCTCCATCATTGTCAGTGGGGATGCTGCCTGCTTTGGTCCTTGGTTCAGAACACTTCAGCCCACCACGTGCTCTGCACAGCTCCCTCCCTCAGTCGTGCTTGCTTCAGCTTCCCCCCTGTTTATATGAAGACCTCCCCATCCCTCCCATCTGGTTGTGCTCCCTGGTGTTCCACCACCTTTCTGCCCTGTTGGGTCCCATGCTGGTCCCATTCCTGCTGGTGGCTGCATCTGCTGGAGGTTTCTCTTAGATGCAGTAAGCAAGATCCTCCTGTTAATACCAGGTTTACTCTGAGCTGCAGATCTTTGCATTCTCTTCTCTTCATTATTGTCTGCTTCTGGGAATAAAAGTTAAACATAAACCCCAGTGCTCTGCACAGTGCCATTAACTGCCCATAAAAGTGTTTTGCTGGGTGGTCAAGTGGTTTGAGAGCAAGATTGAAAACCATCATCTTCTGAGTTTCCAAACTGTTCATGTCACCGAGCCTCTCTGGGGCACAATGCTTCACCCCGTGTGTCTCTGTTTACCACCGATAAAGCAGAGCTATTAATGCTGCTATGCTTCAGGGTGATCTTTTGGACTGTAATTAATGTTAAAACCTTCTGAGATCACTCGCTGGAAGGAGCTGGAGGGGTGCAGAGGGCTGTATGCTGCCAACCAGCTTCCACCAGAGCTGGATTTATTGGTGCTGATTCCAAAACATCTCATTCCGAGTGAATGGAAATGAAGAACTTTCCTCTAAGGGTTTTGAAAGAGGGCTGGTTTCAGGTGAGGTAAAGCAAGTATTTTTCTTTTTCCTGAAGAACAAAAGTGGTTTTGAGCAGATCAAAATCACTTTGATTCTGATGTTTTTCCATTTACGTTTTGTTTTTTTTTTTCTTCTGTCATCTGAAAAAAAAAAAAGGATTAAATGAAAGGCTTGTTTGTTGATATGTATTTTTTAACCTAGGTCTGACCAGTCCAGATGCTCTTGCTCTTGGCAGCTGAATGACTGTTCTTGTGTGTGCTGGGCAGAGGGGAAAAGTGCATTCAAAGGGCTAACATAGGTCTTTAACATCACCCACAGGCGTGGATATTCTTTAACACCCAACCAATCCTCCTGACCCCCCTGGTGATGGAATAGGCATTAATTGCTGAATATTACAACTGCGTTGGGATAAAAGTCTGCTGTTTTTCATGGAAAGTGCTCTGGCACTGATTGCTAATGGAGCCTTGCTGCCCGAGTGGCTACACAGCAGAGCAGAGGTTATACATTAGCTGTGCCCACCCATTTAAGAGAGAAAACACAACAACCCAGCTGCTGTGGCTGAGCAAGTGGCCCCAGGATGGGACTGGAGAGCAGTTCACAGCAGTAACCTGCATGCTGAGCCCTCTTACTGCTTGTTGTTCTTACACTAATGAGCAAGAAGAGTGTTGCCCAGCTCTTCCAATGCAGAATTCCTGATCTCACCAGGGCTGAGGTCCCTCACCCAACACTGGTTGCTCCTATTGCTGTTGCTTTCTCAGCCTGGAAGGAGGGATTCATGCTGCCAAGCTGCAGAGACATCTCTTACCTGCTTATAGCAGGAGTCTCCTCACTCTCCTTGAACCCTTTGTCTACAGAAGGGAGATGGCACCTCTGCGGTGGGATGCAAAGCCCTGAAGTTAAACTCCTGCCCTAAATTCGGTATTACCCTATTGCTCTGTTGCTGTCCCTTAATTACAGCGGGAGAACAGCCTGTGTGGTACTTGTGAAGCTGTGCACATCCTTCCTGAGCTGCTCCCGCTCTGGGAAACATTCCTTGTAAATTAAGGAAAATGATGTCATGCCAAAGAATCAAATAACGTCTCCTTGGGTGAGCTGAGAGTGCGCATCCTCTGCATGGCCCAGCTTAGTGAAAATGGGAGTTGCCCCTACACACAATCAGGTTCCTTGGCAGGCTGCTGGCATCCTTTCAGATAGCAAGTATTGTTAAGGATCTAAGGCTAATTGTTCAGGGAGAATGGGTCCTGTGCTGGGAATTGCTACTGTGCAAATGGCAGCTCTTATCAGGCATGTGTGTGGGGTGCAGCCAGGAGGAGAGAGGGGGCTCATGTGTGGGGTGAGGGTAAGAGAGGTATTGCTCTGTCCCCATGAGGGATGCTGGGGAGTTAGGACCATTCCTTAAGTAAACACACCCCAAAGTCTCAATCCCATTTAAGCTTCAGCTGCTTTTATGGGACTCTTTACACTCACTTGCAAGAGCTGCTGGGGTTTAGGATAAGGAGCGGGGCTGTGTTATTTTTTGGGAGCTGGGTACCCCACCACCAGGCATCTCCAACCTGCAAGGGGCTCAAGCCAGCTCCTGCACTTTGTCAAAGCCAGCTGGAGTTTTCTTGCCTGGCTTGGGGTGAATAAATATGAACCAATGCCTTTTGGGAGAGTGGACAGAAGATTGTTTCCCCTGCTGTGAAAAAGCTTTTGGAGCTTCGATGCTCTGACCAGGGCTCTGTGCTCAGCATCCCCCGACATCCCACGCAGCCACAGCCTGTTTATTGAATGCTTCATCCAACACAAAAGCCATATTTTACTGTCAGATGCTCTCCATTAGCTTCGAGTGTGAAATTATCATTCCCACCCTTTTACCAACCCCACCCTGGTGGGGAAATGAGAGAGAAAACAACCTCAAGGCCGTTCACAAAATGTGTACGAGCTGTCACTTGTCAGCACAGAGCCCGCTTACACCAGGAATTACTGCTCAGCCTCAGGAGGGCCGCAGAGGAGCCCGGCTTGCAGACGCCAGAGCATTATAACGTTTGCATCAGCACATGGCAAAGCAGCCCTGGAGGTGTTTACACCCTCTTGCAGTCAGGCAGCTGCAGGGTGCAGCCCCACAGGGCTCCCCGGGATGGAGGGAGTCCATCGTGCTGCATGGGGACTTGGTGGCCTCCTGTGCCTGGGTGCTCTCCTGTTCTAAGCTCATCTCACGTCTCCTTGAGATGCCAAACCCGACTGATAAGAACCTGGACCACATTCTTCCTTCCTCTTGTGAAGGCCAGTTCCTATAAGAACCCCATGGTGTGGGACTGAGGGATAAAGACATTGTTTTCTTTCTCCTTCCTGCCTTCCAGATTTACCCTTTACGCAGTGGATACGCGAGGGAGGTACTCAGAGCCGAGCACGGTCACCCTGAGGACAGCCTGCCCCCTGGTAGATGACAGCAAGGCAGAAGGTCAGTGTTGAGGTGCCTCATTTGCTATGACAAAAGACATTTCCTGCTAATTTTGCTCTGCCTCTCTTCAGCTCTGTGTGTTTGGAAGGATGCTGGTGGCAGCTGGTTTGGTTCCGAATCAGAAACACCAGTTAAAGCCCAGCCACTTTTGCACATCTGCATTTTCGAGGTTTGAAACCAGTCCCTTTTGTTCTTTTGCCCAGAGCATTTGGCTGCTTTCAGATTTAAAGACTCCTCTATGTGAAAGGCAGGTCACCTGTTTTCTTTCTTCCTTACTTTCTATTCTGAAAAGCACACAAAGGGAAGTTTTGATTAGTGCTTTATTCCATGTTCTTGATAAGCATTACCAGGAAAAATGAGCAAATGGGAGACTACAGAAAAGGAAGGGAATGGAGTTTTGTGCATTTTTCTACTCTAAAGAGAGATTGTTTTGTACAGCAGAGTTCACCCTCTTGTTTAATACATCTGAGCAGCTCTAGTAGATACCACAAAGATGATGTGCAGTCTTTGTGGCTGAAGTACCATCTTGTTACCAACAGTGTTGTATTCTTCCTATCCTTTAGCATCATAGCAGTGCAATTGCTTTTGTTCTGCTGAACTAGGGAAGAGCTTGCCTGCCCCACATGAGAGGATAAGGCTGTGTCTGCCTGCCCTGGCAGCCCTCCTCCTCCTCCTCCCATTCCTTCATGGAGTATTGCTGCAGTCTTTAAATGCTCCCCCAGTCAGCAAATACTGCTGCAGGCAATCCCAAAGGACCAGCAGCCCCCCCAGATGCCCAACCTTCCTGCTAGCCCTTCTAAGGGCTTCACTCCTCCCATGTTAGCACCTTCTGACTGTTCATTAATCCCATTCTCCTGGTCCTTTCCAGAGATAGCTGACAAAATCTACAACCTCTACAACGGCTACACCAGTGGGAAGGAGCAGCAGACGGCCTACAACACATTGATGGAGGTCTCTGCTTCCATGCTCTTCCGAGTCCAGCACCACTACAACTCCCACTATGAGAAGTTTGGAGACTTTGTGTGGCGTAGTGAGGACGAGCTGGGGCCCAGGTACCTGTCCCTTCCCTGCACTCTCCCCTGTGCCAATGCCTGGAGCACACTTCTGCTTGGCCACTGTGAATGTGACCCTCTGCCTTCTCCTTGTATCTGAGAGAAGTCCCCTTTTGGTGGTCACCAAGCTGTCCATCAGGTCCCACTCAGTCTTTGGATGAGTGGTTATGGGAGATATAGCAGCTTGGAGGTCTTTGGATGGATACCTGTGGGACATGTAGCAACCAGCCTGAACCAGGCTGGTGATAGTGCAGATGAGCTGGGTGTGCTGGAAGAGCTGGAGGGTGTAAATTAGGCCTGGGACAAGAGTGTAAATTGAGACCAATTCAGATCCTCTTCAGTTGCAGAGCCATGGTAAACGAGACCATGGCTGCCCTAGAGCTCAGAGATGTCCTGATGAATTGCAGGGTGGATGGCTGGAAAGAGTGACTGAGGGGCTGGAGTAAAGGTATGTATGTGTTGAGCAGTGTGTGCAGTGACAAGCGTTAGGTACCAAGAGCTGCAGAACAGATGCAGCTGTACACGTCGGAGTGTTCGAAGAATACAGAGCAAGTCCATCCCTATGCTGTAGTATTCATGCATGTCAAAGAGCCAGGTAATGAGGAGCAACAGAATCCCTCCTGGGGAGTTTTTGCTGGTGTCAAGGAACACAATGTGGTCTCCAGGACCGGTCTCCCAAAGTGGACAGATCTGTTCTGCCATCCTGCACTCACACTAGCTTCTTCCACACCCAGGCAAAATTCCCTGTGGACACTGAAGGAGAGGACCACATGTCCCACATTTAGCTTTGGGCTCCTGCTGCCTCCTCGTGTGGTTGGGAACATGTGTGACAATGCAAACACCCTGCTGCAGAGGGATTAATCCTATGTGAAAACAGTTTTGAGCCTTGGGAAGGGCAGAGCTGAGGTGCTGGTGAGCAGATTATTACTTGTGTCTGTAGATTGATGTTTGACACCATCAGAGGGGTCAATGATTGAGCAATTGATGTGGTAAACTTGGCTCTTCTAAATAGTATCTTTCATGGACATTTCCTTCTATTTATTTCTCTATCTGTCTGCTTTGACTATCTATCTATCTGCGTGTTTATTCTCACAGTGGTATATGGTTGCCATGCAAACCATAAATGTTTCCAAAATTCCCTTTTCCACCCTCCCTCTGTCCCAAAAGAATAATTCAGCTTGCTGAAATAGGCACTAGAAAGCTCCTCCTAAATTTTAGCCCTGTGGTGCCCCTGACACCATGTAAGGATGCCAGCAAACACACAGCGCCTCATCTGTTACCTGTATCCACCTTTATGCTAGGAATATTTCTTCTTTACCATACATTTCATGCTCTGAGGAGAGCTGGGAGAGGATTGGTTCTGGGAGTATGAAGATGAACCTTTCCAAAGGAACTGCATCTGCAAACCCCAGTGACTCTAAGATACCAAAGGTACATGAAGTGCATTGCACCCAGGGTGCTGGCAGTGTCCTGGCAAAGGCCAGGCTGCCACCCAGCCTCTTGGGAAGCATTCTGCTTCTATCTGCTTGTTAGACACCAAGGATCTTCCCATAGCACCAGCTGACAGCTCCTCACAGCAGTTTATATCCCTCCTGGACACAAATCCAAGCTGGCCTGGGGCTTGCCCTCCTCCAGAGATGACCTTGGTCATAGTTTCTTTGGTAGTTCATTAGCCTCTGGCACAGAGCCATCCTCATCCTCCCCACTGCCCTCCTCCTCCTTTGATGACACTGCAGACTCCTTTGTCCTTCTCAGTTGTTCCTCTCTCTTTAAATCCCTGGGAACCATCAGCCTCTTGTTACAGATCTTTATTTCCTCCGTTACTTGAGACCCAACACACTTGCTGAAGGATGATATCTAACCGTATACCTGCATCAAGCCATGAGAGTTACAAGGTGACATTTAAACTGCCCATCTTGCCTGACTGTACCATGCTACATCTAGAGCCAGCGGTCGATTCGGCTGCTGTATGCCTTCCTCACCAAGCTAGATGAGTTCCTAACGGTGCCCCTGTTCTCTGCTTGAGCAATATGTGACTTGCAGCCAAGGGGAAGCATCTATAAACACCACAGCAGCCAGTGCCAGGCCCTTGACAAGAGCAAAGCTCTGCCATCCAGCTTGATCAAAAGCAGAGGCACTGACGTAGCAGGAGGAGGGTAAGGATGTGCCAATGGAGGCCGTCTCGTGACATGATTAGAACTGACAGCCTCTTCTCCTTCCCAGGGAGACGTTCATTTTCCTACCTTGAAATGTTTATCAGATGAGCCTCAGCTTCGCAGTAAATGTTCCCTCATAAAGTGGAGCGACAAGAGGGAAGTTGATTGCCTCTGTGTAATAAATACATCACCCCAGAGCCCTCTTGAGCCCAGTTTCCATGAAAGCCACAGGTTACTGCAAACAGCTGCTTGCGAGAAGCCATGCTGACAGCCAGATGTCCCAACCAGACCGTTTACATTAAGGAGACATTAAAAACTTAGCTCATAGGTGGCCCTAAACCAGGACTTTCTGTGGTCAGCAGCATCTTGGCACCTGGCTCGCCTCTTCCTGCTGGTCTCCTTTAGCAACAACAAACCCTTTCCTGCTCCCTTTCCCAGTCCTCTTGCAGACACGGAGCGAATCTCACAGAGTTAATTTGTTCCAATGCAATCTGTCTAAACCAGTGAAGGTTTAATGCTACTGTGCATTCAGACCTTTGGATGTGTGCAGCCAGAGGGCTTCCTGACGCAGCAACAGGGAGGTTTCTCTATCAGTTTCTCTCACTGTGTTTTCAGGACAATTCTGATGACCACTGGCTTTATGAGGAGGCAGGACAGGTAATTAAGTTTTAATCTTCCTTCCATGCCCCTACTTGTGGCCTCCAGCAACAGCCAGGGGTCAGGATGTGGGATCAGCCCAGGGCTTGCAGCCTTTTCTTTGCTGGAGCAAGTCACCAGGCAGGCAGCCGGGACAGTCACGGGGGATGAAGTGCATCTCCAGAGCAGCTGCCTTCTGGGACTGAGGGGGAGTGCAGTGTTCTGATGGGAGGCTGTGATAAGAGGCCATCAAGTCCTGGACTCATTGTCCTTCCTTATGAGGGTCTGAGAGACCCAGGTCAGTTCTCAGTAGAGTGGAAAAATCTGTATTTATGACAAAATCACCCCATATGGGAACACAGCAGCCAGGCAGCAGTCCTGGGAATCTCATCTTCCCTCTACCCCAGGTATCATTTCTTCTTTGCTTCTTTATACTGGTTCATTCTCTTTTAATGCCTTCCTCCTAGGTGAGGTAAGGCAAGATTCTCCCTGCTCTGGATATATTTTCATCCCACACCAGCCCTCAGTATGAGTGATTGCTGTCCCCTCTGCATCTGGGGAGAAATGTCCCTCTGGGAGCACCCCTGGGCTGGGCAGAGCAGGACATAACGTCTCATGCTCTTGGTCATGTCCTTGCGGAGCTGGGGCTGGCAACCAGGGACCCCGGTGCCCTGTCCCCTGTGCGATCACTGCACTGCACTCCCCCGCAGTGGGAACACTGGTTCATGCATGAGCACATGGAAGATGCCCTGGCATCACCCATCCCCTTTCCCTTTCCTCTCCCCTACCATGCCATGAGGTACTACAGAGGGAAACAGTCATGTAGAGCCTATTTTTAAATCCCCCTCTTCATCATTTATGACTGTGGCTGTGACCTCCAAAATCCATCATGGAAGTGGAGACCAAAATCAGCCTCTGACTGGCGCCGACTTAAAACAACAGCCCCTGTGGTGGGCACGTGGCAGGTGGGAGAGCTCCACTGGCTCATGCCAATGTGGAGGCACCCCTTGTCTGGGATATGGGGTGAAGGGAAGGGGCTTGCTTCATCCCTTTGGAGGCTCAAAGCTGGGGGTTTGGCCACAAGCAACTCCCCCCTCACTCACTCCTCTCCCTATTCCTGCCCTTTAATAAGGCAATAAATTACCATTCCTGGCAGGGATGAGGTTGGTCAGCATTTAGGAAGATTTCATTTCCAGGATTTGTAAAGGTGGTCGTTCTGACCCGACAGCCCTCCGCAGGGAGCGTTTGGGTAATACCCAGGCTTTGATTTATGGTGTTAAATTGGCAGCCCAAGAACTGCTCCTGTAATTTATTACCCCACTTCACCAGAGAGCCTCTCTTTTCCCCTCACCCGCTCTGGGTCTCCTTCTCCTTAGTTGTTTTAAGAGGGAACAGCTGACAGCCAAAAGCTAAATCTAACATTTACACATGACTTCATTACCCCACTAACATAAATGACTCAAAGTGGTGAAACCCATTAAAACTGGGGCTTTTTGGCACTGGACACTGAAAGCCAAGGGCCTGATTCCCTCCCTCCCCATCACCCTGTCTCCTCCTTGACCACAGTGCAGTGTGTTTTCAGCATCCTTGTAGCACCAACCCGTTGTGTGCTGCATCCCAGCCTGAAACACTGATTCTTTCCTGAGAAGAATGCTCCAAGCACAACTGCAGATGCAGTGGTGTATGGACAGTAAGTTGAAGTGGTGAAAAGAAAGGAGAGAAAGAGAAGAGCTTGGCTAGCACATGTGTAGTAATGTGTTGGGCAGTCCAGTCCACTCCTGGTATTTAGGGCCAAGTTGTATTACCACCAATGGGGTTTGCCTCAAGGGCTCATCATGGCCACTCATTGTTGCTCCCTTCTTGCTATAGCTGGAAAAGGTCTTGTGGAGTCCGTCTGGGGAAAATTGGGTTGGTTGTTTGGCCTTCAGATGGATGACTTCCCCATATCAGTTGTCACATCAAAGTCCA
This sequence comes from Psilopsiagon aurifrons, assembly GCA_025447955.1. Lineage (NCBI taxonomy): Eukaryota > Metazoa > Chordata > Aves > Psittaciformes > Psittacidae > Psilopsiagon > Psilopsiagon aurifrons. The sequence continues at coordinate 14,916 of JAOEHY010027871.1, read as the reverse complement.
TCCTATGAGCTGACCATGGGCTCTTGGCTCTAAGAACAGGTCAGACAGATATTCCTCAAGGCAGGTTGTTCCCAGCAAGGAAATGGCACAGATGATGGTGCTTGGTCCCATCCAACACCACTGACTGTGATTTGCTGAAGTTTGTTCACTGTAGTGACAGTCACTACAGACTTTGCCGAGCTGACCTTTAATCAATCAGTCTTTACTGAAAGCATCTAATGCCACCATAGGGTTTCATAACATCTGCAGCAGACATGCAGCAGTGAAGGGCCTGTACTTGGCAGTGAGGGCACCAGATGCTGCAGGTCAGGTGCCTGCTATAAAGAGGAGCATGAGTAGAGGATTCTGTTTGAGCTGGGCTCAGCTCAGCCCATGACACCGTTATTATATGTGTATAGCTCGTGACTCAAATTGCCTAGTCAGGCTTGTCTTTATACTTTAAATCAATACATGAGTACCATGTAGTGTTGGTCCAAGGACCAACTCCCTTTCCTCTTCCCTTCCCCTGTAAAGCCAACCCTGAGCCCATCATGCTGGAGATGGAGCAGGGAAGTTTTCCACATGCAGCACTGGAGGAGCAGTGGTTTACTACAGCCTTTCCTCCAGTGTTTCTGCTCTGCAGGGATTGGTCTGTAGCTGTTTGGGATGCTGGGATGCTCTCTCGCCTCCTCCCTCCGTCTCTGCCCTCTGCTCTGGCCCTGCGTGGCTCCAGGCAGCCCTTCCCTGGCGTCCCATCGCTGGGTGCCTGCGGGTACATCAGGCTCCCCCCACGCTGCAACACCACTCCGCTTTCATAACCAACTAATCCCTGTGTTTGTGCCTCGCTGCCCCTGACATAGCATTATCGGGAATTTACATTCCTGCAGGAACTGCAAAATCCCCAAGCCCTGAATCCAGAGCTTTCCTGTGGCACCAGAGAGGAAATAATCTGTGATCTTGCGACTTTCAGGCCACTGGAGTAAACCCTCTTCCCCTCCCTTTGTTTGATTTAGCACTTTGCAGGCTCCCACAAGGGGATTCTTGGTTTCTCATGGGTTTATTTTGTTTTGTCTTAATGTGGTGTGATTTTTTTTCCTCGCTTTTCTAGTGTCAGTCCTTTTGGGCCATTTGACTTCTGGAGACTTGGGAAAACAGGGAAGGGAGGGCTGGGCTCATCAATAGGGTGCTGGAAGTGTCACCAGCGTGCATGGGGAATAGCACATGTGCTGGAGCCTGTCAGAGCACCTAGTGGTGATGATGATCATATAGCAAGCGCAGACAGTGTCCCAGGGCACCCAAGCTGTTCTTGTGGGTCAGATTTGAGGTCCCTCTAGCCTGGTACTGTAGAATGGTATATACACCCAGAACATTTGGGCAAAACAGAGCTTCTTACTTGAAATAGGAAAGACAATGTCAGGCAAATGGGTCTCATACATTCTTCATAGAACCATAGAATGATTTGTGTTGGAAGGACCTTAAAGCTCCTCCAGTTGAACCCCTGCCACGGGCAGGGACACCTTTCATAGAGCAGTTGCTCCAAGCCCCTGTGTCCAACCTGGCCTTGAGCACTGCAGGGATGGGGCAGCCACAGCTTCTCT
>JAOEHY010027869.1:0-10731 GCA_025447955.1 Psilopsiagon aurifrons | reverse complement strand
CCTTCTCTTCTCCAGGCTGAACAGCCCCAACTTTCTCATCCTATCTTCATATGGGAGGTACTCCAGTCCCCTGATCATCCTTGTGGCTCTGCTCTGGACTTGTTCCAACAGTTCCACGTCCTTTTGATATTGAGGACACCAGAACTGCACACAGTACTCCAAGTGAGGTCTCACAAGAGCAGAGTAGAGGGGCAGGATCACTTCTTCGCCTGCTGGTCACACTCCTTTTGATGCAGCCCAGGATACGGTTGGCTTTCTGGGCTGCGAGTGCACATTGCTGGCTTATGCTCATTTTCTTACCAACCAACACCCTCAAGTCCTTCTCCGCAGGGCTGCTCTGAATGTCTTCTCTGTGCAACCTGTAGCTGTTCCTGGGATTACTCCGACCCAGGTGTAGGACCTTGCACTTGGCGTGGTTAAACTTCATCAGGTTGGCATCAGCCCACCTCAGAAGCGTGTCAAGGTTCCTCTCAACGGCATCCCTTCCCTCCAGCATATCAACCAAACCACTCAGCTTGGCGTCATCAGCAAACTTGCTGATCCATGTCATCCCACTGTCCATGTCACCCACAAAGATGTTGAACAAGACTGGTCCCAACACAGATCCCTGAGGGACACCACTCATTACTGGTCTCCAGATGGCCATTGAGCCATTGACCACGATACTTTGTGTGTGGCCATCCAGCCAGTTCTTTATCCACCAAGTGGTCCACCTATCAAATTGATGTCTCTCCACCTTATAGACTAGAATGTCATGTGGGACAGTGTTGAAAGCTTTGCACAAGTCCAGGTAGATGACATCAACTGCTCAACCATGTCCATCAGTTCCGTCGCCCCATCATGAAAGCCCACCAAATTGGTCAGGCAGGATTTCTCTTTAGCTGACTGTCACCAACTATCTTGTTGTTTTTCATGTGCCTTAGCATGTTTTCCTGGAGAATCTGCTCCAAGATTTTGCCAGGCACAGAGGTGAGGTATCATCATGCACTGCAGTTTTTACTATATAATTTTGTAAGAGGCACAGAAAATGTGTCTCTCAGGAATATGATATGGAAAGGATGTTCTGCATTTGCATGTTATGAGCAGAAAAGGACCTTGCAGTGAGTGGCAGAATGAAATATTGCTTATCCAAATAATAATGATTTTCCTTTTCACTCTGGCTTTAAGGATGAGAGGTTGATCCCATCCTTTCCCCTCATAGGAAAAGATCAGGTTTGAGACCAACTGAGAAAGATGAACATACATACATCTATGGTAACCTGAGTGCCAGGGTTCTGAGGAGCTCGCTGATATAGTTGCCAAACCACTCTCCCTCATATTTAATATGTCATGGCAATCAGGCCCATGACTAGAGAAGATGGCAACATCATACCCATTTTTGAAAAGGGTAAAAGGAGAACCTTCAGAAATACCAGCCAGTCAGCCTCACCTTCATACTGCTTAAGATCATGGAACAGGTTCTCCTGGAAGATCTGCCAGAACATATGGAAGACAGGGAAGCAACTAGAAACAGCCAAAATGGTTCTATAAAGGTTCAGCTTGGAGAAGAGAAGGCTCTGAAAGGACCTTATCACAGCCTTGCAATATATAAAAGGGCTTATAAGGAAGATAAAGGCTTTTTGCAAGGGTCTGTAGTGACAAGAAAAGGGGCAACAATTTTAAACTAAAAGATGGTAGATTTAGAATTAATTTAAGGAAGAAATTCTTTGCAATAATTGTGAAACACTCGAACAGGTTGCACAGGATGCTGAGGATGTCCCATCATTGGAAGTGCTCAAGATCAGGTTAGATGGGGTTTTAAGCAAGCTGGTCCATTGGAAGATGTTCCTGCCCATGGCAGAAGGGATGGAACTTTGAAGGTCCCTTCCAACCCAACCAATTCTATGATTCAATTTGCACAAGTTTTATCTAGCCTAAAGTTTTATTTATCCTCTTCTGGAAAACTCCTATCTTCTGCTTCAGTCAAATGTATCCTAAGGAACAGATTCTTTAATGAAAATGAAACTGACATACTTGGTTTGCACTAAACACTCTTCCTCCACAATGAAGTTGGAGACAGTATTTGAATGACTTTTCTGCACCAATAGTTTGGATTCCTGTAGCAGAAAAATAATTTACCTCTTCTGTGTTGAAAAGAACCCCATGTATATTCCTGGATCCGAGCTGGACTAGCAAAGAGGAGAAAGATGCAACAGCACGCCTAGCTGAAGAAATAGAATACAGAGTTCTTCCAAAAGACAATTATATTTTCATCAGTTCTTCATGGCAAACATTTCCCCATTGTGTTAAACACAATCCAAGTGAAACTTGGGAGACAAAGAAATTAAAAACAAGTAGCAAGCAGAAATAAGTTATAATAACCCTCTTCATGCAACACGTGACAGTATAGTGCTACACATGGAAATTGTGTTAAACAGTAGAAGTAGTGCAGCCATTCACCAGATACTTGCTCCCTACTAGAAGGGAGCAGACATGCCCTTCTTATCCTTTTTCATATTCTTAAATATCTGCTGCTGAGCAGTAGCACCCAGGATGAAAATGAGGTTACTGGTCCAGATAGACCTTCTACTGTAAAGCTACTCTCATGTGTTAGTAAGATCATGTTTCTTCTCAAGTGTAGAGTCATGGCTATATACGTACTCTAATTATAGAGCCAGGATGAGTACATTGAGCACAAGCTGAGGTTTTTTTAATCATGAACTTCTGTAGCAGACCTCTTCTCAAGGGTCTTCTTGCTCCTCTACCCCAATATGAGTACCTGTCACATAGTCCAACTTCTCAAAAAAAAAAAAAAAATACATAAAAAAAAAAAATCACACCTACACTGGCAATACTTGCACTTCAATCTTTTTACTCAGTATTGAATCACAGGTTCAAAGCAGAACTTACACCTGCAAATTCGTATCTTGTGCTTACAGTCAGAAGATAAACATGAAAGCACACAGCATGGCATTTCTTATCCAAAGCTTAGGTACAAAGCTACAGGTGCTAATACCCATGGCACATAATTCACTCCTTCAGTAATATTACCTGATCAACCATCTGCTACTGCATCAAGAAATTTGCTACCTTCAGTTTAACTATGTCCTATTTCCAGTTGATCTCTGTTTTGGTTTATGAAGAAACACTGAGGCAAAACCACTAGTGGTTTACAAAGATGGTATAAACAGTCACAACTGTAGGAAAGAAAAAAGACAAGTGAAAATATTTTCTTGTTGCCAGGCTCTGAAAATAACAATAATGCTTTAAGGGTGAATGCTTCCTATCACCTCTACTTATCAGTAACTGGAAAGAGGAATTGGAACTTAAAGCAGGGTGATTGAGGTTTCTGTCAAACCTTCACACAGCAGATGAGAAGTGTCCTGAGTGGACCATACAGTTTCCAGAACAAATCATCATCGCAGTCTGGGGTCATATTTACCCTAGTATCTCCTTAAGATAAAAGGCATTGAGGAGTGGTATTGATGAGTGGTGTAGAAGTGTTCTGCTTTTGCACTAGCCGACAATCCAGCTATTATATTGGGCCAAATGTCTATGCAGATGCCAATTGAAGCTTTTTTTTCTTTTTTTAAGAATTTGGGTTGTTTATCAGCTGAGGAAGATGCCTTGCAATCTCTTGTCCTTTTGGCAAGCAGCCCATCACACAGAATACTTATAGACCAGACTACAAAATTAGGCTCCCAAAATGAGTGTTAAAGTACTACAAAACCAAAGTATTTCTGTTGCTGCTACACACTCAAGAAGATGCGGTTCCCCCATATATTTAAATAAGATCATTTATTCTTTCACCTAGAAGATTCTTCCTGAATCTTAAGTACGATTTATCATATGGCAGGGTTAATTTCTGAAATGCAGAATGCAGTCTACAAGTCAAATAAACTTTTTGGAACAAAATTTTAACCACATATAAAACTTTTATATAAATATATAAGAATACTATATATATGTATAATGAAATAAAGAATTCAATAAAATAAATTCCAACAGTCATTTGGCAAGTACATCTTAAGCCTTAATGCATCTCAGAATGTAGTAAAACACAAATCAGGATTCTATGAATCAAGCTTAAATTTTATACCTTTAGAGTCATAGGTTTTAAAGTGATATCAGAAGCAACTTGCTAGGCTATGACAGAGTTTCCAGTTGAATTCAAGCAAAAACATTCATTTCTAAAATGCAAAATATGGTATTGAAATACGCCATGGAAAGAGATGTAAAGGGCAAAAGAAAATGAAATCTTTTTTATTTTGTGCAGAGAAGACAATAAAAACATTGACTTTTTTCCCAGTTATGCTAACATTAATATTACAAAATTTGCTAGAAGGTACTCAGGACTACAGTGTACTTTTCCCAAGGGTAGGAAGGAAACAGGAACAGAGGAAGGAGCCCAGATGAAACAAATGGATAAGCAGCTCTACCACATGGAAAAAAAGCTAGTGTAAACTAAGAGGATATTTAAAGTAGCATGTCTTCATTGAGAAGGGAATCCATTTTTCTTCCATGCTCAGCCATATCATTGAAATATCATTAGATCATACAGCTAAAAGTATAGGGAAAATAGAAGTCTGACAGAGATTACTCTGACTAGCTATTGGTTCTGTTAAAATCTGTAATTTTTCATGCACTCTTGTCACGACAATAGGACCACAGCAACTACAATACATGGTCTGGGTATCATTATTCCTTGAATACACTTTTCATTTGATAATGTGATTATTAATCATATGCTTTTGCTCTCTGGCAGTGACCACCAACTCTCCTTGTGTCAGGTTTAGTTTAGTGCTTACTACTTAGCTGCTGTTTGGAGCACTTCAATCTCTTGTCCTGTACAGTGGCATGCATGACCATGGTAGGGATCAGCAGCAGCAGCAGCTAGAATTCTTCCCTAAATATGAGGGACACTCATCCTGCAAAAGGATGTGTTGCAGTATTAAATTACATGTAGTGTATGTGCTCATCAGCAACAGCATTAGAAAATACCCACTGCAGTTCCTTGAGGAAAATGCAATATAACAAGAGGACCTGACAAAAATATCCCACAAAAATGTCCTGTCTTTTCCATAAAAGTTGCATTCAGTAATTATTCCATCAGCGTAAGTCCAAACAATTTGTGCTGCAAACTTGCCAGCTATTCAGGACTCCACTCAATTCAACTGCCTCAAGCCCAGGAGCCTGAGGAAAAGTAAGGTTGTATAATTACAGGTTGCTACAGCAGTCAAACTATTGTTTCTTCTGTCCAGCTTGTAAGAAAAGAAACACACAGATAGAGGGCAATGGTAACTTGGTGTAACTTTTGCATTGTCCTGTTCTTGACAGTCAGTCAGGATTAGATATCCACCTCCCACTCCCCAAATAAATGTAGTGGCTTTGGGGACTCCTGCACTGAGGATACACTCTAGTGCTGTCCCCCAACATCTTTCATCAGGTCCTGGTTTTCAAAAGTTTCCTTGGGAAGTCCAAAAAATTTCATCTTTCTGTCATTTTCTGTCTCCATCATCAAGATGTAAGGTGGCTCACTTCTATTTTACTCACTAGAATCACAGAGAGACATGGACTCAGACATAGACACACACACTTTCCTTTCTTTGATGCTGGCCCTTTTAAAGGGCATTTGAATCTGAAAATAGGCTAGAAATTGAATGTGCTTTAGCTCGTGTTTGCCTTTTAAGCAATACAGGAAATTTAACTGACTGATTTAAGAAGAATCAAAGAGTCATTTAAGTCAGAAAAGACCTTGATGATATATCATCAATTCAAATTTAACACCGCCAATTAACACACCACTGAACCATGTCCCAAGCACCACGTCGACACATCTTCTGAGTAACTCCAGGGATGGTTACTCAACCACTTCCTTAGGCAACCTGTTCTAATGCTTAATAATCTTTCCAGTGAATAGATATTTCTTATTATTCCATCTAATCCTCCCCCAGCACAATTTGAGGCCATTTCCTTATGTCCTATCACTTGCTAATTGAGAGAGCAGATCAATACTCACCTTGCTACAGCACCCTCTCAGATAGATAGTCATAGAGCAACAAGTTTTCCCCTGAATGTCCTTTCCTGCAGAATAAACAACCCTAGTTTCCTTAGCTGTTCCTCATAAGACTCATTGTCTAAATGATTCACCAGCTTTGTTGGTCTTCCTCAGGCACAGGTTTGTTTTGGATTGTTTTGGGTTGGGTATTTTCCCCTTGACGCTGAGGTGCTGGAATGCGTCCAGAGAAGTTCGTTACAAAGGTGGGAAGGGATGAAGGCTGCACAAGGGAAGGAAGAAAGCTGACTTTGGTGGTAGATGTTAAAGATTTCAGAATGGACAAGATCAAACAATATCATTTGATAAGGTCAGTCTTATCTAAACCAGTAGTACTTGAAAATTCACTTTGACACAAGAAACTCAGTGTGCTGAGAAAGCCTTGTTCCAGGAAATAAAAGAAAATCCATCAACTGTGTGTGCACAGGTTTGTGCATATGAGCACACATATGAGGTACCTTTGTCCAACAAACTTCAAACAGATTATTTGGCCAGCTAGCATTCACTGTGCACAATTAAATGTCCTTATTTGGATGGGAGATTTTCAATTGTGGTTGTTAAAGGAGCTATAAGCTGAAAGTATTGAAAAAAGATTTCTTGATTCTTATTCCTAACACGCTGTCAAGTTTTGATTTTTCAGTAGACTTGCTTCACTGCATTTTTGAGCTGAGACAAATCTTTTAGAAGACAGGGACAACACAGTCAGTGGATTTTTCTCCAAGCTCTGTTTAGCCAGTACTCAAGGTTGAATTATTCTTGAGAGGCTGTTGTTAGCATAGACCTAAAATTCCTGGAGAAAAAGATTAACATCCATGTCACTGGACCCTTCTTCTTCCTGAATTAGTAGTATAGCTTTAAATGAAGCACATTGAAATAAGATATTTCTGTCTCCACTGGAAAATCAACATGCACAACTTTGGGCTCTCTGCTATCCTTCTAAGCTCATAACCTACAGCTTTCAGGCACCACAAGTCTTACCAACTTACAAAAATAATACAACAACTGGATAGATATTTGCATCAGCCATAGATTCTACTAGTGTTGCTAAGCTAAGGTTAATGCCATTGCTGGCATAGAATTTCTGGTGTGATACCATACGTAAGCAATCATTGCCAATTCAAATTCAGTATGAATAGAAAAAGTTTAGATTGTCTGGCATGGACAAAACATAGATTTTCCAAGTGGTATTAAATATACAAGCATCAATATATTGATATTGAATTATTTTGAAATGTATTTCATGCAGAAGGATAGTAGTACGTTTTGGCAGTGTGTTGGTCAGTCTTTTTCCTAATGCCTCACAATTTTTTTTCTAGGTTAGATCAAGGCATGATAAAATTAAATCAATCACTACTCTGAGCTCTACCCTCCTCATGTCTCATGGCAATATCATAAATTGTTTGGATGAATTGGCGAACAATCTTCTATTTTAAAATCTTTGTCAGCCTTTTGCAGCACACTGTAGATGTTTTCTCCTATCTTTCTTCTTGGAAAGGACATGAAATTTTCCACTCCCAAAATGAATTCTCTTAGATCAGCAAAATATTTAACATGTATTCTAGACTACAAAGACATCTACCATGGGCCATTTCCCACATGTGGATTTCCTGGTAAGTATTCCCTATGGTATTGAGAAGAGGCTTCCAGAAAGCATTTCTAAGTTTTCAAAATTGGATGACTAAGTTCAGGCAGTGTGATCTTTCTCCTCTTTTTCTTTTAACCTCCAGTATTTACAATATAAATTCTGCAAATATATGGGGTTGTGCAACCACCAGTGGAGCACCTGGTACAGCAATGAGAAGCTGACTAGAACACAAAGTGGAAAGCCTGAAAGCTGAAATGTCTCCAGAAGTCAGAGGAAGACCTTGCCTGTGAGAGTGAAGGTTCTTGTGCACTTACCAGTAGTAGTTAAGCTCAAGTGTCCACCTTAAATAGCATCTCTGTGCTATATGGGCCACTGATGTAAACCAGTGGAACAATTCTTATAGGAAGGGTGATAATTCACCTCTAAAATGAAAGCTATAAAAAACGAAGAACAACTTGAAATTGTTCTATGGTAAAAATACATGTGTGTAAAAATGTATTTGAAGCCTGTGAAAGATAATAAAAGATATTTTTTAAGGGTTTTATTAGAAACAGTCTATCAGTTTGCAGTCACTGGAATTAAAAATTTAGCAAATCCTTATTAATACATAAGGAAAATTTTGTGGAATGTCAACTAACTGCAGATAAAATATTTATAAAATGTTCATAAACATAACAAAAGGGTAGATCATTACCATTGTGCCTTATGAGCCACACTTCCAGTGCAAAGATGTCCTTTGCAGCAGCATTTTGGGAAATGCTAAGATTCCCACTCCATAAGCATTTTAATGAGCACCACTTTAATAATCCAAGGAATAGATCATCTTTGAAAACACACAAACACAGACTCTTCCAAAAAACATTTATATATACCTGTTTTCATTTTGGTTTTGGACCACTGTTCTGTAGCATGTATCTATTTTGTGTACTACTTTCTACTAGACCAGAACTCATTTATTGAGAAGATATCCTTCTGTTCAGTATGACCATCCAAATCAATTTGATACAACCACTTTTTATTTGTGATGCTTGTCTTTTAAGTTACAATAAGCAAATAAAAATGAAGTTAAAATACATTTTAAATCTGTATATCCAGGCAATGTACAAAAAAGTTTGTATGCTTATGTATATTTTTTACTGATTTACAGTAATAATACTTACCGTCACGTTCTCCAGATACTTTGTGATACTTTTCAAAGTATCTATTTGGCATGTGAGATTGCATATGAAGGAACAAAACAGTTATGTTTGCCCAAGGCTATCAATCAAAAGGGACAGAAAAACCAGTAAGTACCTAGAAATGAAGGGAATCCACAATGAGATCTCTTGACACTGTCCTTCACCCCAATTGAGTATACCAGGCACTAGAAACATTATCACTCTTGCTGTCTTAATTATTATTAATTACTTATGATACAGGGCACATCTGCAAAAGGGAGACAGAAAAAATCATCCAAAAGCAGTCATCAGCCCAGCAGTTCAACAATCCCAAGGAGGTTTGTGCTCTGTCATTTTTCAGGTGAGTCTGCCATTCTCTTCTTCATCTTACTCCACAGCCAATCACATCCTCCTAACGAACATGGTATGGAAATAAAGAAATCCCTTCTAGGAATTTTTTGGTTTGGTGTCATTTAGTCTGATATCTCTCAGGTGTCAATCTCCCATCATCCAAATACTCAGGATACAGAGAGACAAAAGTCCAAATTACACATACATCCTAGTCCACCTGCCCAAACTGCTGTCTACTTTTGCTTTCAAGATATTCATTTTCAGCCACTGAGCCTTACCACAACTAGTATTCAACACAATGGAAGATGGAGCTAGTCCCTCCTGCCTTGTCACTGGCATGACAAGGAGGAAGGTTATGCCTGCCAGTGTGGTGAAAGAGAAAGCCCTATTCCTCAGCAGTGCATAGAGGTTTGGGGAAAAGGGTGACCAGGTCAGGTACCATTACTTGGGTCCTGACAATTCTACCATGATATCCAACTGGCAAAGCCTTCTACACATTATTTTCTGTGGTTCTGTGAACCATCATTTCAGAAACTTTACTCAAACACCACATTTTCAGTCTCCCCACTCAGCTTTCCCCTGTCAAAGTAAGGAACTTTTAAGGGCCCAATGTTTAATTTTCCTTAGTCTCCCAACTTGTGTTTATGATATGTGCTCATGTGAAGCACTGATAAAGAACTACTAAGGAAGAATGATGTGTATTTACTCATAAATGACAGTCATGGGGAACCACAGACAACCTCAGAGTCACAGCCCTGCATGAACAGGCCTGCCATTGTGGTCAGAGACGCTGGATTCAGTCCTATGAAACGATAAGCAACAATGTGTCTTCTGTGCCATGACATGAGATGCAAAGACAGACCGGTCACATCAGGCCTTAAAAAGATGGACACATATCTGTTCTTAAAGAGACTGTCTCTACCTAGCCTAGTTACTGGACTTGGAAGCATATTAAGTGCTAGTGAAGAGAAAATGTGGCCTAAACTGTGTGGAGGCAAAATCCCAGGAGTCTGAGTAAGTCGATCCTTCCACTGCTGAGGTATTTGCCAAATTCATCTAAATTGTATTACCAGTTTCCATGTTTACTGGAAAACACTGACCATAAATTGGACACTTCCAGCAGGAGGAAATTTCAGATTATTATAGATGCCCTTCTACACTGAGAAGAAATTTACTCAATGCATAAGCTGTTGTTGTCTGGATTTGGGGAGATAGATATTACAGTGAAGTAAAACTCCTATTTTACCTACAGTCTTCCTTGGATTTTTTCCTGTACAAAAAGTGGTTGAGCCCTTTGTAGGAGGCTGCTGTCCATCTGACAATACAGCTGGAAGCATGTTTTGTCTTTTTGACAAAACTGCTGTGGGGAGAGTTTCTAAACTTTCTGACTTTAGTAGAGAATTGTAAAAGTAATATGGCAGGGGAAATAGTTTGCTAAAACAACTGTGGTTTGGTTTTATTTGTCCCTTTCCTCCTTTACCAATAATTCTTGATAAATGTTATGGGGGTTCAAAATTGAAGTTGAACGGTTGTCGTGGTTTAAGCTGTAAATCAGCCACGCAGTTTGTTAACTCACCTCCCCCTCCTAAAAGAGCTGCCTCGGT
>JAOEHY010027868.1:0-36748 GCA_025447955.1 Psilopsiagon aurifrons | reverse complement strand
TCCCTTATCATTATTATTATTGGTGGTAGCAGCAGTGGTTTGTGTTATACCTTAGTTACGGGACTGTTCTTATCTCAACCAGTGGGAGTTACATTCTTTTGATTCTCCTCCCCATCCCTCTGGGATTGGGGGGAGGAAAGAGGGGGAGTGACTGAACGGCTGCATGGTTTCTGGGTTGCCGGCTGGGCTTAAACCATGACAACACCCAATTCTTGACTGCTTTAAGAGATTAGAAAAATCTCTTTTGGAGCCCTACAATCAACAAGAACTGGGAAGACATATTCAGTATTTCCACCTTTTCCCCATGGAAATGCAGATGGTATCTCAAATAAGACCCCGAAAAAAATCTCACGGGATTGCGCAATAAGAAATAAGAAAAGAGGAAGGAAGGTGATTGAGACAGACAAGAACACAAGGCCCAGGAAGGGTCAGGGGAGAGAAGGGTACAACTACATCCTTTTTTTCACATCTGGAATATTGAGCTGTAGGAGAAAATGATGACAGACACCACAACAAATGGGGAGGAGGGAATAAATGCTTTGAAAATATGTTTTTGGGGATTTCTGTTTTGGTGGCATCAAAAATCTTCAAACTAATAAGAAAGAACTATTCCTCCCTTCAAATCTTGGTAGTTGAGGGGAAAAAAATCTGACTCCCTGAAGATAAACAGAACCCTTTCTTTCACTCATCTTTAATCTCCCATTAAACAAAAGTAAATTTTTAAATATATAAAGATACACATACTCAGTAAAAATAAATGCAAGCTCAATTTATTCAGTAATTCAATTTAGTAAAATGAATGCTAAATTTCCAGTTTCACAAATTAACAATTTTGACACATACTACCTCTAATTTCTACAGTTTCAAGCTCTTTTAAATTCAAAGCCATTCAATATGGAAAATGCTAAAATGATTTACTACTCTAACCTATGCTTTGTTATAAAATAAACACAAAACCAAATGAGTAACTTTATTGAGATGAGTAATATTGTGATTTCACATTATTCTCATCCTCTGAACTTTTGCAGGCCAAAGACCTTGCAGAAGAGAAGCCTACAGCACATATAAAAAATTATTTTGCATTTAATAAAGACAAGTTCATCTAGGAATCTAGAAATTACTATCCTGCATGACCTTGCCAAACCAAAGTTCAATTAAGTATATGGCAGTAATGTTTAGTTCTTGGCATGGATAGTCATTCCCTATATCTGAGTAAGCTAAAACACTGGCTGAATGTACACTTTTGCAGTATTCTATGGCTGAGAGGTAAACCACATTGCTTCAAAAATTTCTAGTGGTATTGGTTTATTTGTTTCGGTTTGTTTTTTTTTTGTTTGCTTGTTGCTTTTTTTTAGTAACTCAGAATTTCAATCACAACATAACTCTCCATTTTAAAAAAATAAATTAAAAAATCATTCCACAGCCACAGGAAAGCATATTTTCCATAAGCACCAGCACCACAAGCTAAAGTGCATATTTACTGTATCTTTCAAATTACATTTTTCAGCCTCATCCTTGTATTTGTCATAAATTCACCTTTTAAAAAGTTAGAGGGACTCTATAAAGAACTAGCTGTTCCCACTGTGTAACACAGGGCAGGGAGCCTTGCTTGATCATTTCTGTAAGAGAATTTACTGTTTTCTTTCTTCCTGACACAGTAACAGTTGGAGACCTGGAATTTTAATGTATTTTTTCACTCAGAGACCACTCCTGTATGGGTAGTTAACATGTACTATTTATTAAAATGAAAGTTCCACACTGTTTCTATTCCTAAATGTGCAATACTGAAATTCTTCCATCTTAAAGTTGATACTTAACAGAAATCCGCTTACTGAACACATTTAGCATCTTTTCACAAATAACTGCACAGTAATTATTAGAAACTGCTAATACTTGACATAATCCCCTTCCCTTTTCAAGTAAACACAGTGGCATCAACAGATAATTGAGATGATTTCAAGAAGTGTAAATGAACTCATTATTTACCGAAAAGAAATTGTTTGTATAGTTCAGCAATTTTACTATCACAGAGAAACAAAAATTTGAAAACGGAAAGGAGCCAAGCACCAACCACTTATTTCCTAAGAACACATCTGTACACTCCAAATTCATTCCTGAGTATACATGAATTAAGTTAGAAACCTTAAAAGGACTTTATGTTACCACTAAATATTTCAGAGACAGATTTTGCATTTAGAAGCTGTTATGCAAATTATACCCACCCTATTCCTTGAGCTATATGTTCCAGTTGCCGACACATGCAAGTTCTAACTTCATATTCCGCGTCCTGGCACAGTGATTTTACCAATGGAAGAATGTCTCTTTTAATACTAAAAATATGAACACTTTTTATTAATTTACAGGACAAGAATATATAAATACCACTCTGCAGTATACAAATTCTATACATATACTACTTCTACAGAAAATTGTATGGACATCAGACACATTATAAAGATACAGTCATTGTAATTTGCTCATATTCCCTTTTTTTTTTTTAACTACAAAAATAATAGGTAGGCTTAGAGACGCTGTCCTCATTTAATAACCATCTTCAGCACAATTTCTAAACAGCCACTTCAAGAATGGAAACTATTATATAAATGGAAGTGCAAATCCCAATTAGTCTTTCGTATACATGTATCACCAAGAAGATATTTGGGGGGAAGAAAATAGAAAAAGTTTTTAAGATTAAAAGTTTCAGTGCTGAAGTGCCTTTACGGAGAAGTAAACTCAAGTATTCAATGGCAGATACAAAAATCACTATTTTGAATCTATTTAAGTAAGAACACGTACTAAAACTTGGCAAAATCAGCCACTGTGTTTCCTTTTGCTGCCCAAGGTGCTGTCATGAGTATTCATAAAATATCTCTATTCAAATCCTTATGTTGTTGCAAAACTCAACAGAAATATGAAGAGATGTACAAGAAATTTTCAAGCCAGCTTGCTCAGCCTCCCCTCATTCCAGTAAAAATTAATTTACCTCTTAGAGCAAAATTTGGCCTCAAGTTTTAAAAACTGTACAAGGCCTTGGGAATTTGGCATTGTAAGTATATTCTAAGGTAGGAACTACTTCAAAAAAAAAAAAACACTTGTTTTTAACTACCTGTTGGAACAGAGGCTGGAAAAAACTGATGTTCTATTCCAAGGTTGGGATTTTTTTGATATTCTAAAAAATAACTTGGGAGTCATTTGAAATACAAAAGAAAAGTCTTTAATTTTCTTATAAATTTCAAGAAGGAAAATGATGCCATTCTGAAGAAGAACATGAAGATATACTTATAGATCTTATACATTGCCTACTTCTGAGGTCAAGTATGTCTCCTGAGCATATACGAAGTAAGACCCCTCCTGCTAGGGGAATAACAGTGTATCATTAATCTTACTCAGCCTGTGACATTCCAAACCCGTGGACCCAGGTCTCTTTTCAGCCCTCTGAACTGCATGCGCTCAGACCACCTTACCAGAGAATCACTACACCCCAGAAAATTCTCAGCTATCTTCTCAACATGTAGTTTCTGTACAGAAATGGTGCTGCTATCTGTTCACTGGAATGAGGGGTTTCCTACTTCTAACAGCAAAGAATCATATTAAAGAAACCCAGCAAAAGAAGGTATGATTATTTGAACTTATAATGGCTAACACTATTAAAATTTCCCATGAGATCTCAAGTAATCTGGAAAGTCACTTGATTTTCATAAGAAAGTAACATTAATTAAATAAAAGTAGCTCTGCCAGAATCTTCCCAACTTTGAAGATTTGAAGGCTTTGGTAATAGCAAAAAATACTACTTTACCATGCTCATTAACTTTTATATGTCCAACAAGCGTATTCTACAAAGCAAACGAAGGTATAGACAGCTTCCGTTTGGCTGCTTCTAGTTATTTTTATTGAAGAAAAAAAATCATAATTTAAAGAAATATTTTCCTATATGTCTTGTCATATTGTCCTGTTGTTCACCTTTTCTGTTATGCTGAATTTTTGCATTTTAGGGCAAATCGAAATCATTATTAGAGAGGAAATCATCAGCTAGACATGGTTTCTGTGCATTTAGTACCCCAGTGGATTTCTCTGTAATTCAAAATTACATGTGGCCAACTACCTGGATAGAAACCACATTCGGTGAAATGACCCCAGTATCGTAGGCCTGGATAAACTGTCCAAGGAATGTATCATACCAACTGCTTTGGGCAGATTTACTTTCATCATTGCTTCCCTCTTCTACACCACTGTCCAAACCCACAGACACTGAATCTAAGAATCGGATAATATCAGATAACAACAGCAGATCCTGATGCATCTCCATAATTAGGAAAAAAAAAAAAAAAAGTATCTACATGTTAAATTTAGGTATACAAATCAAAAGTTAGGAATAGGATTCTTCTCTTTATGACAAGAAAGTCTAAGGTGATGCTGTTTGTCCCTGCAAACTTCAGATATATTAACTTCTTGGCGCATTTCCTAGTAAGAAAAACAATGTGTAAGAATGGCATGAAAATTAACCCATTTGAGCCTCTGGAAGAACATACAAATTGAAGTTATAAACTGATGAACATCACCAAGTCTGAATAGGCTAGTTACATTGAGAACATTTTTTTAGCATTAATTAATATCCACATAAAGGGATCTGTAAAAAAAAAAGCATTTAATTTTTGCAGTAAACTCCACTTTTCTTGTAGTAATTTCTGCCCACTAACCAAGAAATACTGATAGATACTGCGAAATTAAAATATGTATACAATCTACTTACATATGAGCTTCAAATTTGTTAGCTAATTTTCCCATGATTTTACAACTAACTAAGCGGGACTGAAGTGTTTGAGAAAGCTGTGCTTTGGAAACAAGTGGATTCAGGATCTATATGAAAGAAAAAAAGAAGAAATATGAACAGAATAAATATGAGCAGTAAATAATGTTTTCCTCTAAAAAAAAAAAATCATCTAGAAAAACATATCCGATGTGTCATCTACCCCTTTCATGGAATTAATCGCCACTAGCAGTAATGATGTCTATGTACTATGTCTTCATAGTCCATTGGAAACCCATATTTAATATTCACTGCTAATTATAGCATATTAAACCCAAAACTTGGCCCAAATAGCAGTCTATGATTCACATCACAGACACAGTTTTACATCTGTCTACTTGCGTCTTTACTTTGAGGCTATGTTGTAGATGAATATTTATAGCTTTTAGCTGGAAATTTTCATGAAAGTTGTTAAATATATTCCTGCACAGGAAAAAAGAAATATGCACTGAAAGGTAAAGGAAGCCTCTCTGAGTTTCTTTCTATAAGTTTTCCCAGGAAATACATCCTTTGATGTCAAATTTTGAGGCAATGATCCCTCTTGATTACGCATACTTTGCACATTTGTAGGGAAGAGGTTTCCTTTCCATACAGATGCAGAAAAAAAAAAGCATCTTTATGGAAGCTCTGCCATCAACTGTTGGATCACCTCTATGGTGCCAGAAACAAGCTAAGAAAGGCCTTTAGATATATTAATTTTTGTGCAGAAATAATCACAGAAATCCAGGTGCCAGGCCAAAAGGAACGTTACAGAAAAGTATCTCATTGTCTGCCACAGGTCCTCACTCAGTCTTTTCTGCAGAGCTTCACAGAAGGATAATATACAGGGCAGGAAAGTCCACCAATATTCTAAAATACCAGTTGAATTTTTTAGGTGAGAGAATCTTACCACTGTGAGGATAAATAGATCACCCAAACTAGAATTAGTACATAAAATATGCTTCTACCTAAAATACTGCATAAAGAAACATGCCATTAGTTATCTAAAAACTGTATATTACTTATTTGGTCTTTGGACTATGACAGCAAACACACCATATCTAGTAATACTAACTCCAATCACTGACCTAGAGGAAGTCTCTCCCATGAAGTGGCCATTGCCAGAGACAAGATACTGGGTGAGGCTGACCTCTGGTTTGGGACACACACCTCTCCTTATATCCTTGGACTCTATGACAGTCCTACGGTTTTTACTTATGAAAAAGAAGACAAACCCAAACCCAAACAAAAAACCCCAAACAAATCCTCAAAAAAACCCCTTTAGATTATTACATGTTTTCTGATACAGAAGCACATAATGGTTTAGGTTGGAAGGGGCTTAAAGATCATCTAGTTCCAACCCCCTGCCATGTGAAAAGATTCTTCAAGTAACACAAAAGGCCTCTTTTCAGATTTAGGTTTCTGTATAGCTCCTGAATCAACACTTTAATTAGCTGTGATCTTCCCAAAGCAAATCTTTGTGGAAATTTATACATGTGTTTCTAGAGACAAATCAGGGAGAACCTTCACCATCTTTAAATGGCATCTGTAAAACTGTATTACATTTAGATTTTGGAGGTGACTAGAAGACTTGGGGGTTTTTTATTTATCTTCCACCTAATTTTTTGCCCATTAGAAGTTTATTTTCTAGACAGTACTGAATTTCAATTAGCTGCTAATTTTAATGAATATTTTTATACTACAAAATCATGTATTTAAATCTCAATATTCTTTTAAATTATAAACACAGTAAAATATGCCTGTTGCAAAGCTTTTGATCTTAACTATGAAATATGAATACTTAAACCAAAACTGAATAAATTATCAGAGTAAAGGGAAGTAATATTATGAATTAGTGACAGATTTCTTTCTTCTTTCTTGAGCTACACAGTGAAAAATTAAGAGTGTTTCCAGGGCTTTAGATGTTTGGTGTGTAACAGACAACTGAAATATACAACGAAATGGATCTTTAGCATTCAGTTCCATTTAACAGAAATCAGAATTTTAGCCCAGCAGCAAACAAAATGTAGTTTCTTCATGAAGACACAGAGTGAGATACTAACCTGCAAACTTAAACTGGATGCACGAAAACATGTTACAAAGAATACTAAGTGAAGTGGAAGTGTTACAGTAAAAAGTCCTATTTGCTGAAGAACATTAAATTTTTTAATATCACCTTCCTGTCTCGCTTACAGTATGTTCTACAAGCATTGCTGTTTTCACAGGCATAGAACTTCCACAAATCTTAATGAAGGCACAGGGGGGTGGGAGCTACATGATCTTTAAGGTCCTTTCCAACCCAAACCATCCTATGATTCTACAGTTCTACGGAAAAGGCAACTTAAGTTGCCAGAGTTCAAATGCTCACAGAAGGACAACAAAAAATAGCCTAGCTGATTTCGCCTCTTCTCTGAACCAATCTACCTCAAATGTGCTTTTTAGGCATAATTCAAGAATGAAATTCGCAGGGAAATACAATCTTACAAAATATTATTAATTTATTGCTAGCATAATCTTGAAAGTATTATTACCTCATGTCTGATAGTCTCTTTTGGTAAAGCTTCTATTACAGCAAGAAGAGTTTCGAGCCATGCATTGCTGACGCCTGTTACAATGAAATGGGTTATACGTTATGTTGGACATATAATAATAAAACACACCTCAGCTTTACAAAATTAGTTATTGCTTTATACACACACCTCTTCAAGGAGCTATTTATCTAAAAGCCACCAAATTACACATTTAAGGCTTTAAATTAAGAAGTAGTTTGCAAGAAGCAATTTGCAAGAAGCAAATTCTGCCCCCATTTCTTATATCTTCTAGATTCTTGATCAAAAATAATTATTCTCTTTGTTTTGAAAAAATTATTTTCCTCATTTAGAAGCTCATTATTTCGTCATGGCCACTGAAACTTTCTTGTTTTCTAAGAGGCTTTTTTTTTCCTTTCTATTCCCAGAATAGTGTCAAAGTTGTTAAGTAAAAGTAATCATCACAAAAGAAACTTCAAACATCCTCCCTCCATTTTCTCAGTGACAAAATCCTGGTACTTCAGTAGAAGCTTGGGCACAATATCAACTGGATTTTAGTTCTTCAGACAAAGGATTTTTGTTTGCTTCAATCAGAATTACATTTAAATATCAGTATGTTAGTAGTCAGCACGCAAAAATCCTTGCATTCACGCAAGTCTAGATACAAAGTGACAGTGATTGCACTCACTGCTTTACACGGGATTGTACGGTCACTGAAGAAACAAAACATGCAGAAGTGATCAGTCATCAGTATAGCTGTACAGCCCTGACCTGCATCTCTGTGTTCCAGGTTTTGGAGAATGATGTGTAGGAAGGAGTGGGAATACGTATGAATGGACACCAACTCCTCTTGCAGAACAGTCAAAAATGAAACAGCAGCTGTTAACTGCATTTCCACTCCTGCAACATGCAGCACCTCCTGTATAGTTTAAAATTATATCAATTTAGAACATATGGGGAAAAAATGTACTGAAAGAACATTCAAATTTGTACATTTGGTTTTAAGAGTGAATATACAACAACCCGGGTAACTTACAAAATTGGTCATAAAAGCATTTTCTCTTAATTGTAATTACTTGAAAATATTAAAATCTCTCACAGAAAATTTAAAGAAGAACAAATTATAATATTTTTTGTGACTTTTACCTTCAACAATTCATATGTGTGGGTTTTTCTACCATACAAAATGAGAGGTAAAAATCAACCAGCTAAGAATTTCAATTCTGCTGTCTATGCACATTAAAAGATTTCAAACAAAGGATTAAAAAATCTTTCATTCATCCAGTGAGAGACACTAAAGCAGCAGAAGGAAATTTAAATTTTGTGCCTTGCCAAGTAACACATAACACAAATAAAAATGTGAGTGTTTATATATATATATATATATACACACACACATAGTCTTAAGAATAGAGCAGTATGCAGTAGAATATTTACCTATGTAACTTACCTTTTACTAGTGTACTCTGTAAAATCATATAAGTATGTAGCTTTAACCATATAAGAATATAATTAATCTGGCTGTCCTTAAAAGCATCAGTTCAGAAGTTAAACAAATATAATAAGGGAATAAAATATTACTAATTTTTTTAATTAAGCAGCAAGGAAATTTCAATTTCAGATCTATGCACACACTAAGGAGCTTATAGGATGCAATCTATGACATAGCATTCATTTTAAGTATGTGCATACCTATTGGCTAGGTGAACATTTATTTACTTGTCTGAACATGTCTCACTCATGGCAAAATTAATTGTATTATTGTACTACTAAAGCATTATATTCATTTTACAATTGATTCCAAACTTAGAGTTTAAAGCCCATACTTCCTATATAGCACATTATATATGTGAGTTTATTTCTGTTTTTAAAGTGCTGAGATGAACAGTGATTTCTCAGATCCCATATCAAAAATCAAAGATAAGCTGATATTTTAATTTTTTTAAAAAAGAACCTAGGCCAGAATAAGAAAACATTCATTATGAACCTAAGTATTCCATACCAATTTTGTTGAGAAAATAGTTTGCAGAGAACATCTGAGAAATGTAGTAGACTTCTCTTACTTCAAAGTAACACAAAAACAAGTTTTCACTACAGAAATGTCAACCAGCTTGTGTGTGCAAATGTGTAACTTTTAGATTATCTGATTTCAAAGAGAACCATTACTTATCTCTCAACAGCTGTCTTGGTGTACAGCCACATAGGCTTGTAAAAGCATTTTCTGTGTCCCTGCTCTCCCAAATGAATAACATAAGCAGCACTGCACAGCTTACCAATCAAAACGTGATAAAATATTTGCATTCAATAGCCATGGAAACCACTCTCTTATTATCTCCACAGCCTGCTCTGTCCTTGTTCTTCCACTGTTATTACAACAGCCAAAGCCAAGAATAAGGACACCTACCAATTTTGTAATTTGAATATTTCTGGTTTTGAAATACCTGTGCACACTGTCCTGGGATTTTGGTTTACACTTGCTCAAAAAAACATACCCAAAATAACTCAAAGAGCTATTACAAACTGTGGATACTAAGAAAGCACTGCAGACCAGAACATAATGGAGCTGAATTCAATTTTATGTATGTATTCAACTTTGTATGCAGCGCAAACAGGGTTACTTACCATCAAATAAAGTTTCCACATAGTCTCCACAGATCCACACAACTCTGGATAACCATGTGTGAGAACACATTCTCTGGATGTGCCTCCTCATGGACCTCAGGAGACATTGAAATGTAAATTTCTAGACTGCTTACACACCTACCTACATTGCTGCTTGCACTCAGAACTGTACAGTCCCACATATGCAAATGTTTGGGTCTCATTCCAATTTCACTGAACCTGAGTGACTTAAATTTACTTAATATAAAATTATTTATTTAGAAAGTAATGTTATTTTTCCATACATGGACCCTCCACCAATTTTCATTCCATAGGAAAAAAGTTTTTCCTGTCTTACTCAGACAAGCATATTTAACAGAATTTGAAGGTATTAGAATGTTCTTGAACTACTGTTATGCCTACAAGTTAAAATCAGGCAACCAAACTTGCAAAATTTAGAAGGCCAGGCTTACTCCATTAGTTGAAAACCAGAAAATTCACCTCTAATTTAACCCACTTTCTGTGCTGCAGCAACAGAATCCTCTTGAAAGAATGCTGCAAGCAGAAACAGTCAATCGTTTTAGTCACTGCACTGGTATAACAAAAATCCTCCTTTAGGATTAGAAAGGCACAGAAATAATGGAAATTATAGAAACTCAAGGATACAATGAAGATGAATCTTAAAATAAATACGAGGTATAAGACAGGATGAAAATCACCCCACCTCTTCTTAAACTATAAAATCAACTAAGGAAAAATAGAAGCTTTCAAGGGGAGACTGCTATACTAGGGAAATTAAGTAACTGTGAAAATGAGTTTGGAACTAGTCAAACAGCAATGAACAAGGCTTAATGCATACACTTCAACAAGAGTAACTAGTTTGCTGGAATCACAGCATTTGGAGAAGTCTCTTATTAGTTAATCAGACACCTGCAATCTACTGCCACTTCTTTCAGTGGGGGTGCTCAAGGATAGGTAACAGGGAAAATACTAGTAATATCATTTGAAAAGAGCCATTTGGTGCACAAGAAGAAATGCTGATGAGAATGTCTAAGTTTTTGCTAAATCCACATTTCAATGACTTTCAAGGTTCATAAGGAGGTGCATGCAGAAATCCAGAGTGAGGATCTCTATGCAAAAGAACCCATACAAGGATGCGACCTCATTTTAATTATCTAATTTTAAAAGATATTTCATAATCTCATTCTTACATTAACATCTAAATGATATACAATGTATTTGTTTTATTAGCATAACCAAAATACTGATGAACAATTTAATCATTGCTTAGATCTGGCAGGTTTATTGACATATAATACGTTTGATTTCTCTCATTCAGTCCTGAAACACATTAAATAGGGTCTTTGATATCATCTCAATTTATATTACGTTTTAAGGAATGATAAGCAATTCATATATATTAATTTCTATATTTACTTATAAAAGTAACCAGGTTTATTAATTACTCACAAGCGAAATAAAAATTTGTAATGTATCCACACAGAACACTCCTTGCATGTGTTACTTCCTCTGGCTGTTTTATCCTCAGCTGTAGTAAAAGTACTATTTATTCTTGCCTTGGGTTTCTGCAAGTATCCTAAATAAATACGCTGGTTTCCCTACCAGTCATATGGTGACAATACCTTCAAATAAACAGTGCCCTGAAACTACCACACAACTCATTTTTCATAGTATTAAAGAGTTGTTTTGGCTGTTATGATTCCATGATTCTATGAAAAATGAGTTGTATAGTAGTTTTACGTGCAAATTGAAATTCATAAATGATTTTTCCTGATCTAGAGAATTGAAACCAAGTGCAGTAATTTAATTCAGCTTATTTCCCTGCAGTGCTAAACTACATGTGAAAAATTCTAATTGCAGTTGAGTTCAATTATGACTTTATAGACTATAACAGTGTCCGTTTAACGGTCAAGACCATTCCTCCAATAAAAAAAGGTAAGACAAAAAAAAAAAAAGGTCAAGTTAATGATTTTGCAGCTAAAAGTGCAGTGAACATGGGTACAACAGACTGTTCTTTTATTACAGATTAAATAATTATGAGATAACAGAGCACCAGTGAAGAGCCTACTTTGCAAGAGTGCAGCCACAGAAAAAAATTTAACTCATATACATTCCAGAAAGTTTCTATTTATGAAGTTTAAACCTGAAATGAACACTTAGATTTAAACTGACCTCATTATATTTCATTCTTTTACCTCTGCTTTAAGCACATTAACTTAAGTTTCATTTATCATCTAAGAAGGCATTCAGTTTTGATTTAAATGACACTGCAAGATGAAAAACACATTATTTTTCTCAATTATTACAATTGCCTGCTTAATTTCTAATATTTTTGTCTTCAGTTTCTAACTCCTCTTTCTTGATATGCTGTTTTGAGTTAAATGTCCTTCAATAGTTTGCAGGGAGATATTTTTACAAAGTAATTAAGTACTGCCTGATCTAAACACACTGAACTCCAATTCTAACTAAACAAGTATTTTCCAGGCCCTAGGCCCTCATCATGATAATGATCATACGCTTAACATTTTTTCTCCATTAATATATAAAGACCTAAGACGAGAATCAAAAGCTGTATTCCCATTAGGGATCACAAAAGGTTCAGGAAACAAAAAGTTGAAAGGTGATATTTGATATTGACAGAATCACAGAATGGTTGAGCCTGAAAGGGTCTTCTGGAGGTCATTTTGTTTAACCTTCCTGCCCAAGCAGGGACACCTAGAGCCAGAACATGCCCAATACAGTTTTTAAATATCTCCAAGGAGGAAGACAGCATCCTCTCTGGGCAACCTGTGCCAGTGCTTGGTCACCCATACAGTGAAAAAGTGTTTCCTGACGCCCAGGAGGAACCTCCTGTGTCCTGTGTTTCAGTTTCAGCCCATAGACTGTGGTCCTGTCACTGGGCACCACTAAGAAGAACCTGGTTCCACCTTCTTTGCATGCTCCCTTCAGCTATTCATATAAATGATAAGATCCTCTCCAAGGCTTCTTTTCTGCAGGCTGAGCAGCCTCAGCCCTCTCAGCCTTTCCTTATAAGAGAGATGCTCCAGTCCCTTAATCCTTTTCAGGGCCCTTCATTGTAGTCACTTCAGTACGTCCATGTGTCTCCTGTACTGGGGAGCTCAGAACTAGATGCTCTGGGTGTAGCAGAGTTGAAGGAGGAGTAGAGGGAAAGGATCACTGTCCTCAAGCTGCTGACAATGTTTTGTCTAATGCAGCCCAGGATGCTCTGTTACAGGGACACATGGACAGCTCTTGTTCAACCTGGTGTCCATAATGACCGACCCCCATGTGTTTTCAGCTGGGTGACCCACACATCAATCAGTGCACAGAATTTTACTGAATAAATCTACCACATGGAACCTAAGACTCCTTTACAGTAGGGCTTGCATTTAAATACCCTATAGAAGAATATTTGCTAACTAATCATGTTGAAGACTACATACATATCTTTCAGTCAAAAAATTCATAACAAAAGAGCAGAACATAAGTCATTAAATCAGTTATTCATAAATACTAAATTGTCCCTTGAGCAGCCTCTTTCTGAAGAGTAGGAGACAGAAGGAGTATTCAGTTAAAGACCAATTCCACAAGTAGTAAGAAATACACCAATTTTTCATAATATGATATTTTTTCTGGGATTCTTTTGTTAATATAATGTTTGGGTAGCTGCCTTAAAAGTGGAAAGAAAAAATTAAAAAAACCTGAGAGATATATGTCCACACAGCTCTTCCATAAAGGATGCAATTCAGTTCTTTCAAACTTCAACAAAGAAAGCAATGAAATGTAAATGAGAACTTACTGGAACAAGTATCATTTTTTTGCCTGGGCTCACTTTACTATTTAGTAATCTCCTTCTTGGTTGATAGAAAACTCTGTAACTCAAGCACGTGAGTCAGCCATTTCACCTTTCTTATCAATACAATTATATACTGTCTTACAGCTGGCAATGAGAATCCGATACAGATATATCAAGAAAACTAACAGCAGCTACTCAGCTACTTCAGAAGACTTTTCCTCTCAACCCTGAAGTGCTTGGAATAGAAAGGACAACTAGTTAAGCTCTTTCCTCCTTTCTGAAGTGATGTCAATAATTTTCTTAAGCACCAGTTGTTTGAAAAATAAAATAACAATCCTGTTGGCAAATTGTGTTAAAAAAGGAAAGAATTGTAAATTATATGGAGAAAAAAAAAAGTCTACAAAGTGTCCTGGTAAAATCATGACTGAGTCACACCAGTGAAGATGTCAAACATAACTCCAAAAATGCATGGGGAAACTGGGACTGAGACATAAAATTAGGAACACTGTTCAACTCTTTGAAACCAAAATTTCAACAAGAACCATTATGATTGGCTGGTTCTCAAGAAGAGTTCTCAAAAAGCTGTCAAATCACTAGTAAATGTTTAGAATATGGAAATAGTATAATTCTGCATTCTTTTCCTGGTTTTTGTTTCGTTTTGTGGTTTTGTTTTGTTTGGTTGGTTGGTTGGGTTTTTTTTTTGGGGGGGGCTGTTGCAGATTTTTTCCACAAGAAAAAATATGGTGCCTGCAATACTACTTCAGAGATTCAGTAAATTAATGTGGAAGATGATCAACTGGACACACCTCTCCTAGAGATGGAGTTTGCAGTAAATTGGCCTTTTTTTGCCTTTGTTAAACTGCTACTCAATGTTTACTATTTTATAGTTCTATGATTTTATGATACTTATACTGGCAGGAAAAGATACTTTCAAACTTCATTACAAGTAACTTACTCTGATTTTTGGTAAGACCCGACAAAGTGTTTCTGCAGGATTTTGTCGCATCAGGACTGGAAGATTTGCCACCACACTTGTTCCTTGGATATCCTGGCCAGAACTTACAAAAATATATACATACAACACATTAATCTCTACGATGATTACAAGCTCATAGCTTTCATTAAAGAAAAAAGAAAAAAATTCAACAAAAACCAAACACACTATCGAGGTTATTCATGTAACTCAAGAGAGACATTACTCTTTTTTTTGTGCAGTATATAGTAGAAAACAACATTAAAAAAATATATCTACCATAAAAGTTGGTCCAACACAGAATGTTCTAATTTTTAGTGTAGCTTTGGAAAAAAGCAGAAAATGTTTGAGAGATCTTTCAAACTCGATGATCAAGGCAGTGGCTTTGTGGATGCTTCTGTATTATAACAATATAAGTGATAAAGCATAGGGAATCAAAACAAATAGGAAATACAAATGAAAACTACATTCAACATACATTGTAACAGAAATCTACCATTTTTTCTTTTTTGTAGGGAAAACAGTCAGTTGTATATTGACAAACATGATTAAAGAAGGATACACAAACCTAGTTAGATTACAGATCTTGAACCTGTCTCGTTCATCCTATGTCTCTCAGTGGTACCCCATAACTGAAAAAACTGAAGTGATAAAAAGAAAAGCGGAATGGGAGGGAAATGGTAGGCAGCTATGAAGAAAAGGCATGAAGTGAAGACAAAAACTACCCAAGTGGATAAACTTCTAGAATCAAATGAGAAAGAGAAAGGCTCTGGATAAAACTAAATATCAAAACATCATTTTTCCTGTTTAAATATATAAAATGCATTTTGCTAAACAAATTCAGATTCGTTAAAGCAACTCAAATGAGCAGCTCATTTTTAAGTAAGTAAACTAAGCTCGTCTGTACCCATGCAAGCATTTTGCTTAGTGTGACATTACAAATAAATGTACAATATGATTATATATATAATTTCAAAAGAAATTCATTGTAAACCTACTTTAAAATACTTCCGTATATCACTCCCCATCCCATCATCATTCCAAGTTTTCTTAGTGAAATATATGAACTCAAGAAGGGGACTAGGTACTTAAATTGATCACAGGACAGTAAATTTGCACAACCACCCTCTCGTTTTGTTTTGCCTCTGCAGTATATTGAGGAATTCACAGTTAAGATTCAAGGTCTTTCTGCAGCATCTTTACACGTTCCATTAATGCTGTATATCACTCGCAACATTCATGTCTTACAGAAGATCAAATGAAATTATAGATTATGACTGCTACTAATGTAAAATTAAGCTGATGTAAAGGCCACATTGGACAGGGCCTTGAGCAACCTGCTCTGGTGGAAGATGTCCCTGCCCATGGCAGGGAGTCAGAATTAGATGACGTCAAGGTCTTTTCCAACCTTAATCATTCTACTATTCTATGATTCTGAAGGGACGTTAGGAACCAATGTTCTGGCTGGTTACTATATACACCCCTCCACATTTTTAACCGTTGCCTGTAAACACAAGAAAGTTGACAAGACTTGACAAGGCAAAGCTACACCTAAGGCCTTTTTAATGCCATTCAGATCAGCAAGGATGGATGAAAGTACAGCATATCAGACTGATCTTAATATTAGAAACCCTGCAATCTTATTTGGTAAACATCTATGAGCTCTCAACAAAAACACATCTCCCAGTAACATCTAAACTCAGTGAAAGGACAGTATTCTGACAACTACTGAAAATGGATTTAATTAATGATTAATAACTGATCTATTTACAGCTTGCGATATTTTTTGCATTATTCAAACCCACTTTATTACCTAATTTAATGCCATGAATATTGAAGGCTTTCATGTTTATAGAGGATTTCTCCGAGTATCACATACTAATTCTGGCAAAGCTTTAAAGTCAAACTGAGAAATCTAAAGCTCCCTGAGTAAAAAAAAGTCACTAGGTGGAGAAGATCCACAACTTCTTATGACACAACTTGCAAGGAAAAGATGAGTGCATTTGTATTACCCAGCAATAATGCAAAAGTTCAAGGTAACTTGGAGAAGCTATTTAATTGAAAATTTCATTCATTTATATCCAGGTGGAATAAATCCTTACTGCTAAAAAATTGCAAACAAAATTCAACCTTTATCTACCAGAAATGTAAAGCAAAGGGGCGCATTTTGCTTTAAATCAGAAATGTTTAGTATCTGGCTTCCTGCCAATTAAGAAAGTGAAGCAGGAGGCATTTCAACACCTACACAGCCTGTAATTTTCCAACTGCTTTTTTATTTTTGTTCTATATCTACCAAAGGAGCTGTGCCATAGATTTTCTTTAAATATTAAATAATTCAGTATTATAGTGGATTATTGCTAGATGCTCAAATTTAGACAATTTTGTAATAATACATGTATTAAAATAAATGCTTAATCTTCTCTTTAGAGTCACAGTAAGCTCAATGTAATGAAGACGCTATTCCTTCATTAACTGTGCTAACTATAGAAGAACTCAACAGAGCCCTATACTTAGAAGTAATTTTGCTCAACCTCTTTTATGCTAGCAAAATGCATGTAGATAATAACATTTAAATATAAAACTTCAGGACTCATATTCTGAGTTCATGCTACAGGAGATCCCAGTGACTTTACAATACTGGGAAACCTCTACCAGAGGGGAAGCTGTCATGCCTGAATGCTTCTGTCCTACTGCTTACTGCCTCCGCAACACCAATTGCTCACTGTCAGCCAGCAGCACCAGAGCTGGTCTAACTATACAGCTCATTGAAGAACTGGTCCTTCTCAAGTGTAAGCATAGCAATAAGTCTCTCCCTCTACCCCCTGCATTTAGTTTTACTTTTTTCTACCCTCACAAAATGAAGTCTGTGTTATATTTGGGAGTGCCTTGAGACTGGAACAAATGCTCCTAGAAATCATTTACAAACATACAAACGAAAAAAAGTGACTGGGAGTCATCAGCCTGGATGTGAAAGGGAAAACTTGCCTGACCAACCAACTTGACAGCCTTCTACAATGAGATTACTGGCTTGGATGGTAGAAGTGATTTAATTTATTTTAGCAAGGCTTTTGACACTGTGCTCCATAATATTCTCATAGATAAATCAATGTAGGACAAACTAGTTAAATGGAAAGTGACGTGGACTGAAAACTGGCTGAACTAGAGAGCTTAAATGGTTGTGATGTGTGGCAAGGCTGCCAGCTGGAAGCCAGCCATGAGTGGTTTACCTTAGAGGTCTACACTGCAGGCAATACTGTTTAATGCCTTCACTTATGACCTGGGTGATGGGACAGAGTGCACCCTCAGCTAGTACGAGGATGACACAAAACCAGCTTGAGGGGTTAATAGACCAGATGATTGTGATGCCTCAAGTAGCTGGTGAAACAAAGAGAGCTCTTACAAAGGTCAATGGTGGGAAATACAAGTCCTGCAGCTGAAGAGGAATAACTCCATGCACCAGCACAGGCTGGGGGCCAGCCAACTGGAAAGTAGCTTGACAGGAAAAAGCATGAAGGTCCCAGTGAATACGAAGCTGACCAGAAGCCAGCAATGCATCCTTGCAGCAGCAACAGGTCCTGCATTGTTGTAACAGGCACTGCTTGGAGCAAGGAGGGGAGCCAGATGATCTCCAGAGGTCCC
The DNA here is from genome assembly GCA_025447955.1 of Psilopsiagon aurifrons. Classification (NCBI taxonomy): domain Eukaryota; kingdom Metazoa; phylum Chordata; class Aves; order Psittaciformes; family Psittacidae; genus Psilopsiagon; species Psilopsiagon aurifrons. Next base: position 18,404 of record JAOEHY010027868.1, on the reverse strand, counting down.
TTCCCACAGCTGTACTATGATTATGTTCAGGATAGGTATTTCCAGGTTTACAAACTTCCAGCAAGCTCAGGGCTGACAATAAGATTTCTCATATTTAAAACAACTGAGTACTTGAAAATGTATGCTTAAAAATTCAATGTAAATTAAATTTTAAAGGCATTTTAAAAATCAGATTCTGCAAAATCAGAATTTAAAAAAAAAAAAAAAGTCTCTGGGTACTCAATTAGGAGCATTTGTATCTGGAAAGGGAATGAAGGACTACAGCTCCTTCTATGGCACGAAGAAAGAAGATTAGTCACTGAATGTTCCCCAAGAGAATATTACCACAAAGGAGTCTGAAAAAGAGAAGACAGATTTACATGTCTCTCTACTCTATTTGCACTAGCCTGAAAAATACAATAACAGGAGCAGAGTGTTGCACTGGAAAAAAGACTGAAGCACAACATTTACCCAAACTCTAGCTAAAGCACTGTGTTTATGAACTGACTTTTCTTTAAAGTGTGTCTAACTATCAGCTCAGCAAAAATTATTTGCTAAATAGCAATTCTTGAATCAATCACTGAAATCTGTGCTTTGGGTAACAGTTTTACTGACCAAGTAGTTCTGATGGATGGCTGCAGGGGATTACAATGTTAACTCAATCCATCATAAATGACATTATTTTCATTGCAAGATGACAAAAGGTTCTCTGTTGACCTAAATCTACATTTGTTGAAAAAAAATATAAAAATTTACCAACTTCAGTAAATGAGGGATTAGAATAAAAAGATAAAAATTGAATAAGGTAGTCAATAACTAATAAGGTATTAGAATAAATTCACAAAGAGCATTACCAAACACTGAAAATGGTTTCAGAGTTTGGGGAATCCTTGGAGATGTTCAAAGCTCCTGTGACAATGTCTTCAACAACCTGATCTAACACTAAATTACACTAGGCTTGGAAGTTTGCCCCGCTTTGAGCAGGGCATTGGATCAAATAACCTCCAGGGGTCCCTAACCAGCTAAATTATGCTTTGCCCATGATTCATAAATTCTAAACTCAATTTCCTATTTGTATGAAAGTTCAGTATCTGATATGATTTAGCTTATTCAGAAAGATTCAATATCAATTCTCCTTCCAGGATTTCTCCTGTCCTGTACAATATACTGGTTGCCGAGGCAAACTAGAAATACAGATAAATATTTTTGTCAAAAACATTAAAATGCTTGTCCCGTAAGACTTCCTCAGAGAACCTTCTTCATTTCATCATAAAGATTTTTACATAGCAATCTTTGCTATAGAGATGGGTAGACACAGACGTAAATTTATTAAACTGCTTTCTACATACTATTCTTGTTAAGTAAAAACTAACACTTTTACAAGTTTTCTTTCTGATTTCATAATTTCAGGGGGGGTTGTAACAAAAAAAGATAACTGTCCTGGGTTCAACCACAACAGGAACAAACACCAGAATGTAAAAAAATGTCCTGAAATAACAAATAGGTGTGATTTTAAGACTAATTTCCATTTTATTTTAAGGTGAACACTCCTTTGAGCAAATAAAATCTGGTATTTTCTCTAAAAGTACAATCCTTTCTTAACAGTGCTGTAAAGCAGCTCCTTTCTTTTTATTTTGTGTTATGTATGCTTACATTTATACTTCCGTAAACAAATTATAAAACAGGACTGTTTGAACATCTGTTTGACATATATTGTTATATGCATGTTATAAACTGACCGAGTCCCATGAAGGCGCTGTCACTTCATTAAAGTAACTTCCTTTAAGAGCCTCAGTTAAACAAAGCCTGAGAAGCTTGAGCTGCTCAAATATTAACACAGCCTTGAAGCCATATATTACAAGGGAGATTTTATAGACAAAGGGCTGTACAAAATTTCGTGTACATTATCCTCTGCCATACTGCAAATGACAAATGAAAGTAACTGGAATCAAAGCAATGCTTTACCTGATATTTCTTTCTAAGGATTTGAAACTGTAAAGATACACAAGATATTTGAGATAATTGTTTTTAATCAGATACCTGATGGATCAAAGTGCTTACATTTCTGGCACTGTACAGTAACTGCTAAAAAAAAAGTTTCTCAAAGAAAGCTAGCACAAGAATTTAAAAAGGATTATTCATTTAGACACACATATACACATAATTACAGATCTATGTATCATATTAACTCTATTACACTATAACTAATTTCATGTATTCAAATACAATATTGGGGCTCCTAAACAATATGCCGCAATTTCTTCACTGTCGGAATGCCTTTTGAAGACCGCAGTTAGCCAGGGAGCATATGCAACAATGTCAAAACCAATTTAAATTGTCCTAGAAGTTAATGTCCTTTTTATCTATGTACTAACGCACTATATAACATTTATGTACGCAAGCCTTCAAGTACATGACATTTATGATAATAGGCAAGATTCTAGAATAGAGATAGAAACCGAACTATAACTAAGGCCAACACTGTGATGGAGCCAAAGAAGCATTAAGAAGCTTTGTCTTTTAGCTCTTCTGTCCCTTCCTTTGTTATCTGTCTAGCCAGAGCAAATAAAGCCTGCTATAATTTTGCTGAAAATAAGACAGAAGAAAATGAATCTGAAAATGTAGCATGTTATTAATGTCCGTTTTCAAGAAGTCAGAAGTCCTGATGATATCTCAGTATGAACATCCCTTTGCAACTGACATTGTACTCCTTCTATTAAAATCTAATTTTCAAAACCAATTTCTCATCCTGATCTTCTACTTCAGATATATGTGCCCATGGTGATTTTACAGCACATCTGAATAAAATCTACATGATCTATATATTAAAAAAGAAGAAATTAATCTGCTCTTAGTGCATATCTGAACATGCACCAATACACATGAAACTCCCAGTGCAACTAAAGTAAGAATGGAAAACCAAGATTCAGTTGCACAATAGTTTCGTATTCACAGTAACCTTGTTTACCAGGATCAGTTTGGCCAACTGATATTTCTTATTTCTGTTTGCTTGCTGAACTGTCAAAGAAAGGGTGTCTAACTTAAACAAATACTCCTTTCTGTTCCTGAGTCAAACCAAATGTACTATATAATGACCCAATCACTTCATTCTTTGTAATATCATTAGATTCTGTGAGTTTAGACAATACTTACTATGAAGAAACATTAATCTTTTCCCTGCTGAATTTTAATAAAAGTTTCAAAAATGTAAAAAGTGCCTCAAAGGAACACATTTTTCCTCTCAAATATTACCCTTGTATCAAGATTAGTATCTCCCAGAAGATAAGTTTTTCCTTTTCCTTAGAGGATGTGTAAAACATACTGCATTTTGCATGGTCTCTGAGTAGAATTCATTTTGTGCTTTTTATTTTTGCATCTAAATTTTAAAAGTAAAACCAGTCTTTTTACCCCAACATCAAGATAATGCAATTTCCAATTTCTGAGTCACATAACACAAATGAGTAGCTGGGATTTTCCTCTCTGCCCAGTCCTTATTCACTGACCCTGAAATTCTAATTTTCACTTTCAACAAGATTTGTCATTTCACAGCATGCATTCATTATATGATATAAGAAGTCTTCTGAAAAAGTACATTCTTCTACACGGTAATTTTTCTACACAGAAAGTGAGAAAAGAATCACAGATGCTAACAAAATTCTAGAAGGGTAAATTACTTCTGCTGACCTAAATTTATCATACAGTCTAATTTAGATACAGGATCTCTTTTCATTCTCCAGTCTTATTTACTGTACCAGTGTATTTCATCCACGGAGATGTGGTACGTGGTTTGTTGTATGAAAGACATGAACACTTCAAATGACCTAACAAGTACTTAAAATCTACTTAGAGTCTTCTTCAATTCATGGGTCTAAGTGTGGGGCATTATGAACAACAGATCCAAAATCTCCTACTTTATTACTTATCTGTGTCTTTCAATCACGCATTCTCATCCTCTCTTACCATAACATACTTCATCTTGTATCAATACTGGGTTGTTTAGTGGTGGGGGTTTCATAGCAACTCTAATCTAATAGTTGTGGAAGTGATAAGAATATTCTCAGAAATATTTAAAGGTTCTTGATCCAAAAAGCTATGTCTTTGTATTTCAATCTCTCCTTTAGCAAATGGACTCACAGGTCTAAAAAATTTGCTTTAGCTGTAGAAGCAGTTCTTTTTTCCCAGCCGAGGTAATCTGACTGATCTCAGAATGACTTTAGTTGACACTAAATTCCTATCAAATAATTGCTGTCATACTCTAAGGGCCTGGTGACTCAAAAGAAAAAAATAATTAGAAAATGAACACTAAACTGTGAACTTGCTCCTCATATAAGCCACTTTTTGCACAGCTCAGAAGTGGAAAGCTGAGTTTGTTTGCCTTCTGTTCATTATTCAAATATTTTCAAGTAGTATTGGACATTACTTCAAACTGATGCAGCTACATGCATCAGCAATACAATCTCAAAGAACTAACTCTAGTGTTGCTTTCTCATCTGTCAGAAGCAACCACAGATCAAAGGCAGCTTTTCGAGATAAACATGCAAATAACTAAAAATTACCTCAACTTCAAGCTGTTGCTGATTCATATTCTGTTGAACAAAAAAGTGTTTTACTTGATTCACGTTCACTTTGGGAAGTAGGATGAAATTCAGCTACTTAAATAAAATGAGGAGAGTCAGAGTCATGTCTCTCAGAAATATGTGAAATTTGTTTCATTGACAGCATACAGCTTGGAGTGGACAGATAATCAAACCAGATAATGCAATTAACATAATAAACAAATTGAAGTGATGACACAAGTCTTGCAAATTTCCAGTTCTCTGGCAGAATAATTTCAAAAAGTAGAAAAAAATTAGTATATAATATACATATAATTTGTTCATATTTACTTTTCCGTTAAAATCATTATGAGCACACCACCAGAATCTTCCAGCCTACCCAACTAGGCTTAGGTAATTATAATCCCAATAATGTTCCCTACCTTCCAAATAACTACAATGATCTGAAATAGCTTTTTGTTAGATTATTTTTTAACTTACATACTCATATTTTAACTTATTTCTAATGATATAAATATCCCCCAAAGACTCTGACATTCTGCAATGGAAAGAATAAATAAAGCATTTACCAGTAATTCCACCCACATTTACTAAAATTAGTTCAGATCATCTCTGGAAGAAAATAATATCTCTTTCTTTTGAATGTGTGTCAAATATGTTCCACTGCATAGATCCTTCATAGCACACCAGTGTTAACCACCAGATTATCTGGTTTATTTGTTTACTATGTGAGTAGCAATATCCTTATAAGCAAGCAAAAGTAACATGGAAAAAGAGAAAAATACAATAAAAGGCAATCACTGGTATGACACCATTTGCATATCACTTCCCCTCAGTCCCACTTCAGTTTGTTTGTTACTGCAAATGAACAGAATTAACTGATCAGTAAAAGTTGTAGGACAGTAAATTTTCAGTTTAAACTAATTGTGAAATATTATCAAAATGTATTAATGCTACTTTTATTAGCAATCTGACATAGCATCCATTCTAATGGATTTCTACAGGTATAACAAACCTTAAAAACAGCACACAGTGCTTAGAATATCAATGTTACTGCAGTGCAGCCAGAGCCCCAAAGTTCTGTACAAGTATCACAAGGGACAACAGACTTTAGAGGTGTCACAAACCATCTCAACTAGTATTCAGTGTATAGTCTCTTCCAGGAGAGGATAATGATCTTGAAGTAAACCCTCAGTTACAGGGATGAAAGCAAAGGAAACGAAAATGAGCTGTATGCACTTGCAAGGGAAGGAATAGCATTTGGGGAAAAATAAAATCAATCATCTGCATGTTAATCTCAAAAAGCAGGAGCTACAGAATAAAGAAAATACACTTAGTGCTTGCATCCTTCAACAAAAAACACGTAGTGAGTCATGAACACCTCAAATGAACTATTAAGTGCTAAAATCTACTTAGACCCTTCTTCAACTCATGGGTCTTGTAAGTGTGGGGCATTATACACAGCAGATCCAGAAGCAGTCACTTTCCAACTTTTCATTAAAAGAGAAAAAAAAAAAAGGCATCTTAATTTAGTCAAAATGTAAGATGAGGCATTGGAAAGGTATTTAAAACCTTCAGAACTGGCAATAAATATGTAAGAAACTAAGATCTGGGTATTAAGTTTAGTGCCTTATCTACTCTGTAACACATCATTCTCAAATACATGGGAAAGTTTAAGTGATCAAAGCACAAATACATTTATCTGCCCTTAAGAGTTGACTTTTTCATACCAGTATGCACCTAATCATCTATTACAAACTCATGGTGTAAGTATTTTCTTTGTGTGTAATACAAAGGCATGCAAGATTCAAAAGAAGTTACAAGTAGCCCTTAAAATATACCTACATGGTGATAAAAATCAGAGGAAACAGACATACTCTTGGGCCAAAACCTATACTAAAGAAGCAGTTTAATTTTAAGTAGCATTCATTGTGTTCTCCATTGATTCAGTGGTTATGACTTGTGCATTTGCAAAAAAGCAAAAATAAAATTAAATCTTGCCTTCAAGACCATCACCTAAATAACTCCTAGCTACCCAAAAGGCAGAGAAATAGGTATCCTAATCCAGAGCTTTTAAATGAAATTACAGAAAGAAGATTAACTGTTTATAACAGAAGAATTTTGGTGCAAGCAGCAATGAGGCAGTGACTCATGTTTTCTATTTAATATGGACATAAATCCTCCTCCTCAAAAAGCTCAGTTACAATTTCAGCAGTGAAAATGGCATCTTTTCTGGTTTTCCCTTTAAACCCAGCATTTTTATCTCCAGGCCTACCCAACAATGTAAGTAGTCTTACCATGTAAATACAAATATTTAAGCAGATGCCCTTCACGTTTCTCTTTTACATATGTTTGTTCTGTCAGAGATAATACAATCGATTCATATTTACAACAAAAACATAGTTGGCATTTTTAAAGCATTTCCTTGTTGTCCCTAGTCTATCCTCCTCAAGACACTCTTGGTAAGATAGGGCAGAGAAAAAAATAAAACAAGCATAATCTGCTTTAGAAAGTCAGACCACAAGCTGATGAGCTGCACTTCTAATGCAACACAAGTAAACAGTAATTCATCCAATTTTGCATACACAACCCTTTGCAAGCAGAATGTAATGTGTAATGGTAGTACTGAGTGCAACAGCACTTCTACTGTGCAGCTCTGTTTATATCGAGTTATCAATGCTCCGACCCAGCTTGACTCCAACTTTCCTGTTCTTCTCCAACTGGTAAAGAGAAATGCCACAGAAAACCCTGTGGCAACTCTTGCAATTTTATTCAAAGTTATAGTCCATTGCTTTTGCAACAAAATAAAATAAATTACATCATTTTGATTTAAGATACACTGGGGAAATTAAAAGAAATAAATTCAATTTTTTTATCCTACAATCAAGTGAAAGATTTAACTTTAAAAACCTATGAGAAAAATGCCTGCGTTGATCTGTATTGAGCCATCTGCAAAGCCAGAAGAATTCTCTTAAACTTGATGATTATTGAAAAATGAATAAGGACAAGAAGAATGGATAAATGGCTTTTTTCTTTCCCATTAGAAAGAATGTAAAACTATGTTCTTTGGGGTTATGGTTTTGATTCACCATTAAACATTATTTTGAATTCGTGATGCTGGTTACCTTTATTTAGATACTCTTACAGAAAACATAAGTTTAAAAAAAACCCTTAAGTCCTACAAATACCTCCCCAGCTCTCTAAGCAGATAAAGTCAATAAAACAAGACCCCTAGTTACTATACTCAGCTTGAATTCATATACTCAAAATGATGCGATTCCATTCACATCAGTTCGTCTATTCCTGCTTACACTCAACCTGAGCCTGACTTTTATAAGCTGTAGTAAATTAAGGAGTGGAAGGACAGGAAAGCAGGAATGACTGAGAAATACCAGGACTAAAATCACACTGTAGTATGTTTCTGTAAACAAATGGTGTGTAATTTTGGAATTATACAATGACTAAGTAGTAATGTCTATCTGAAGAATCTGTCAGGAAAGGGGTAGGTATCTAAAATCCATTAGTAATTAAGGGGTAGATGGGCAACAAGACATTTCCAACAATAGTTAACAAGTTCAGTAAAGCACAGCAGTCCCCCTTCGTTCTGCTATGAATCAGTACAACTGATAAGGAATGACTCAGCTAATCTGCACATGAGAGTTGTACACATTCTCAGAACCCACAGTCACGCAACATGGAATAAACAAAACTGCTACTGAAACAGCTACCAAGGTACGGAGGGACATATCCAGAGGCTCATATTTTCATTTCTTAACATCCTTAACCCCTCATAGGGCAATGCTTTGCAAAAAAAAACCTGCAGAAATATGCCTGAATGCAAAAGAAGCTAAGAGTTAGAGAACACTTATTTTCAAAGCCTGCAAAGGATACTGTTATTTACAGACTGGAAAGACAACACAACCTGTCCTAGGAAGGTAATTATACACTGGAATCAAGAGGCAAGAATGCCAGTGACATGTTATTTCTGAAAGTGTGAGTTTCAAGAACTCAGCTACATAGCATTCCCATCACTATCACCTTCAAATGAAAAGATTCTTACTACTTTCGCATGACTGGCCTATCTTTAAAAAACTTCCCTTGAGGACATAACTCTCCTTAGCTAGAGATGCTACTCATGGCATCAGTTTTGGAATCTGAAGTGACTTCTTTCTCAGGCACAAAGTCCTCTAATTGTACATGATTTTAGAGTTGGTTCTTTAGCTGCAATATGGGCTTTGCCAGACTATGTGAATAGAAATTCTCACTATAGAAATCACTTCTACTTCCCTTTGTAGTTTGTCTTCAAGACCTGAAAAGAACTTCTCTTATAAAACAAGCTGCCCCTGAAAGATTAAATAAGACACTCCTACCAAAGTAGGAGAAATTCTCAATGAATGACAGAGACATCCTTGAATTGCTTAGTCTCAAGAACTGTCTACATTCCAATTCTGTTTTCTGATGTAAAAAATGAAATTAAACAACTCTTTCTTTCCTGTGACATAAAACTTAGGGCTCTGAGGCTTGACAAAGATCTAGTGTAACTTTACCACAGCATTGGCATTTAGACTACCAGCTGGTGGAACAAAGATAAAAATGTTAATAACACTGAAGTTAACTCTAATATAGCTAAATAAAACAGTACTACAGGTAGGAAGGCTCTGCCAAGGGATCTGGACAGGCTGGATCACTGGGCTGTGGCCAATGGTATGAGGTTCAACAAGACAAAGTGCCAGGTCCTGCTCTTGAGCCACAGCAGCCCCATGAAATGCTGCAGGCATGGGGAAGAGTGTCTGGAAAGCTGCCTGCCAGAAAAGGACCTGAGGGTGCTGATTGACAGCCACTGAACATAAGCCAGCCTGTGCCCAGGCAGCCAAGAAGGCCAACAGCATCCTGGCTTTCGTGAGAAACAGTGTGGCCAGCAGGGCCAGGGCAGGGATCATCCCCCTGTACTCAGCACTGGTGAGGCTGCACCTCAAATACTGTGTTTAGTTCCAGGCCCCTCACTACAAGAGAGACATTGAGGTGCTGGAGTGGGTCCAGAGAAGGGCAACAAAGCTGGTGAACGACCTGGAGCACAAGCCTGATGAAGAGTGGCTGAGGGAACTGGGGTTGCTCAATCTGGAGAAGACAAGGCTTGGGGGTGACCTTGCCGCTCTCTACAGCTACCTGAAAGGAGGTTGTAGTGACATGGGGGTTGGTCTCTTCTCCCAAGTAATAACAAGCGATAGGACAAGAGCAAGAGCCTCAAGCTGAGCCAGGGGAGGTTTAGATTGGATGTTAGGGAAAAACTTTTTCACAGAAAGGGTGATCAGGCACTGGAATAGGCTGCCCAGGGAAGTGGTGGAATCACTGATGATGCCCTCAGTGACATAGTTTAGTGGTGGACTTGGCAGTCCTGGCGTAAAAGTAGGACTTGACAATCTTACAGGTACTTTCCAACCTGGCCAATTCTACAATTCTATACCCCAAAGAACAGGATTAATTTTGAATCTCAATGAAGCTATTTTGTGTCTCATTACAAATTATTCCAGCCATAGCCCATCAGCTGAGGCACAGGCCCAAGCTTGCAGTCTTAGTCCCTGAAGTCCTTAAAATTATGATCAGAATTTCATCTCAGTGAAACAATTCCCCTTCACACAAAGTTTACAAAGTGCAGCAGTGTGAATCAATGCATAACAGTGTTATTTGCCTCACTTTATGGAGATTCAGAGGAATCTCCACAGCTCTGAATGTAAAGATGTGCAGTGTATCACCACTAAGAATCTTTCTTCTGAAGAGTCTCAGAGTACTCAGATATTTGGGACAGGCAATGATGCATGCTACTATTGTGATACTCACTAAACTGAAATGTTTACTACTGCTTTTTGGGGAGGATTAGCTGGACCAGTACTAACTGCTGCTGCTTCTCTCTCTCAGAAACAAATGAAGCAGAAGTCAGAGTGCAGAGCCAAGGAAGCATCACACCACAATATCTGAAGGGCTCCAAAAGCCTATAATGTAGTCCTCTGCACACCTGAAGGAATTTGCAAGAAAATCTTCTAGATATTTGTTTTAGCCACTAACACAACAGTCATTGTAGTACATGGCACAATCATGTGCAAGTGCTCTCAGAGTACTTTATTGTGTTGCCATAAACCAACAGCTTGACCTCCCTCTTTGAGGAGATTTTACCCTTGCTATATCCTAACACAAACTATTACGTTTTCCCATCTACATCCTCATGCAGTTTTCACTGGATGTATCTCTAGGTTCTCACATAAACCAGCGCAATACTACTTTCTCTTGCCAAATCAAGCAAAGGATACAAACCTAAACTAGTAATATTGAGCAAGCATGAGAATAAACACTCCTTACAGGTGCTAAATATAGTTATAAACACTTGGAAATCTCTAAGGAAGATGACACAAAAGAAAATTATTATACTTCACATTAATTATGTGCCATCTCAAAATGAACTGTGCAGCTGTTGAAGTTACTTATTAAATGCCCGTGGTCCTCTAAACAAAAACAAACCAGTCTCCTGTTGGGCAACATGCTGTATGAGATTTGTGATATAGAAAGGAAATATTTAGCTGGATATTCCTATGTAGACCTTTTCTAGGAAAGCATGATAAAATTTTCTCAGGGTGACAGAACAATTTTTAGAAGTTAAGAAAACCCAAGGTTCTTTCAACTCTATTTACTATTAAGAAAGGCATCCACGCAGCTGCCCAGCTTCTCCTTATTATGTCATGCCCAAAGATGCTCTGAAACATACTTTACAACTCCAGAGAAGAATCTGACAATGCTTAAGGAAGAGCTACTAATGATCTCACCCACTGCAGATCACACATAAGACTTCCCAGAAATTCCTTTCATGGCAAAGGGCTCATTAAGTACACTACAGTAGCTACTTTATACTTCCGTGTCATTTCAACCAGTACTTGAATTCACAAAGTACAGGTTCCAGATTACAGTAACCGGCACTAAATCTGTTCTGTGATTGATGGGAGAGCAATCTATCAGCTGTGACTTCTCTGCTCACCCTCACACTTACAGTAGCATGAGCAGTCATGCAGTTGCACATTCTGTTGGAAGTGAGTACCTGATTTGTTAAACTAGCATTCGTTCCCTAACCTGACTGAGCCTGCATGACTGCTATAGGACTACTGCTGGCACACATAACTTACCAGTAACATGCAGTCACATAAGGAAAGGAAAGAAGACATACTCTTCCTGTTATAGGAAGAGCTTCATTCAGCTTAACCTTAGTGTGAAATGATACATTAGGAAACCTTAGCTCCATGAACAATGCCAGCCGGCCAAACGCAGTGCTAAGGCTCAAGGCCATTTCACCCACTCCCAAGCACAGTTCCCAAGCTGCTACTCAATCCCATTGTGCTGATACAAGTCTTTCAGGTGCACAAAGTCCTGTATCACGTAGTTGATATGTTTTAAAACTAACCATTATTTACAGGGTTTCCCTCAGATAAATTCCTCAATGTGCTGTGCAGGCACATGGCCAAAATCTGCACTAACACTACAAGGGTGAGAAGACTGGCACTGCCATCTTCCTGCTGGTTCCTCAGCTATCATTCCAACTCAGCAAATATGATCGACGCAAGTATTTGAACAAGTCTAAATTTTAATGTATGTGGGGGGAAAAAAAATAATGTGACTTAGTGTAATTCCAGAAGACTACAGGTACACTTTTCACATTAAGGTGAAAGAATCAATTCCATATACATGAATTTATTTGCATAACAGAGCAAGGCAACTAACTTAAACATTCAACTATGTGAATCAGGAATGCAACTTTTATAAAACTCAACTTATTACAAAATAAGATGGGGGAGGGAGAAGCAACTGAAGAAATATGTTTTATGCTAGTATTTACAGCTTGTCAGTATAGTCGGAAGAATTGTCTATACTTGTCAGTATAGTCAGAAGAATTGTTTTCCAATGAGCCTAGTATGGCAGCTGGATCTTTCAGTAGTCTATATATATGCATCAGAACCATAAATTCAGAAGTGCTATAAATGGAATAGACTATCCAGTTCTCATGATTATGTAGCACAAAAAAAAAATGCCACAATATGTATAATAGAAGATCAGCTCAAGAGTTACAGTTAAAAGAAAGCTTTCATTTAAATCCAAAGGTGAGATGGCTGCACTTACAGAGAAAAAAAAATCTCCAAGACTAACATGATGAAGGCTAAAAACTGGAAGAAAAAAAGTTAATCTTTTAAACAGTAGTGGGATTAACACAGTTAACAACATACACTATGAAGAGGTGCTTAGAATTTGAGAACACTCTAACTAATCAAGAATGACTACAAAAGCACAACTCCTTGGGGTTTTGTTTTGATTTATTTTGGTTTTGTTTTGTTTTTGTTTAAAGACATTCAAAGTTTATAGGCATTGAATTCTATCTAATCTAGATAAAATATCTATTGTGCCTTCAAAAACTCTTTTGGAGGGAGACTGTGGTGTTTCATAAGCTCAGAGACAGGACCACTGCAAAACTAAAGTACAGTGTGTTCCCAAAAGAGTGAAAACCCAGTCTTCCACCTTGATAAAATAATAGAGTATGACAAAAATGTCAAGGCCTGGAAGCTTTAACACTAAGCAGGCACAAACAAACAAAAAGTAGCTGAATACAAATTAATAAAGTATATAGAACAATGTAAAAAACCCTAGGGAAATCTATCTAAAAAGTCCTCAGAAAACTAAACATTCTTGCAATGTGCATGTTAGTAAGCATCCTTGTATGCAAAACAGGTTCACATCAGGCAAAGAATATTTTGCTATTGGCTGTGTCCCATAAAAAGGCAAGCTGCAGTAAGACTAATAAAAATCAGTAATGTCATCAATCAAATGTCAGCTAACATGGAAATAAAGACTACAGACAGAAGTTCATAGCAGGAATAAAAATTACTGTCCCTGAGCTGCTTATTGCCACTGTGCCAGTAGAGGTCACAACATCCTAAAGTGGAATGTGAACAATTCAGCTGCTTCGGTGCAGTTTGGCAGCTTGTCCTAATCTGCTGATAGCTTTATGATAAGCCATCAATTTTGACATCAACATGGCTGAGAGGCACAAAACCATTTTGCTCTCCTTGTTCTTTGCTGCACCAGCAACATGCAAAAGGCAGTCAGAATACAACTCCTTGGTGATTCCAGGCAGATCCTCCAGTAACCACCAAGCACTCAGGCTGAAGCGCAAAAACATAGATTCCAGACACTCAGACATCTCTTGCACTTTAAGTGCCTAAAGCCATTTGATTTCAACTGGAAGTTCACAAACACCCCTGACAACCTGGTCTAAGGAAGCCCAGTTCCTCAACCAGAATCAAGGTTAATTGAGATTACAACAAATGATGATCCAATTTGCCACCACATTCTTATTAAATTAGAACTTGTTTAGTCTAATTGCACAATGCTATCTAATTAAAACTGAGCACTCTGAGCAACAATGATCTAAAGCTGAAGTTCACCCATGCTTACGTCATATTAAAGCGACCCTGGCCATCAGGAGAGCTACCAAGTCCCCTTCTGTTTGCTTGCACAACTGTTTCCATATTCACATGATGAGCCAAATCAAGGAGCTGATTTAGATGAAAACTAATATGACTAAAAATTATCAGCTTCAGCTAGATCATCTTGTCAATCTACCTCACTGCATAGTTACCTGAGGAATAGTACTGGCAGAAGTGGGGAGACTGAAAGCAAAGTCATCCCCCAAGAATAAGGTGGGGGGGAGAGAGAGAGAGAGTTGTTAGGATTATCAAAATTACAATTAGCACTTCAGAATGTAAAACCAAACTATGACAGTTAACAATAGAAAACCAATTAAAACAAAGCCACATACCCATGAAAATGAGATCTCAAACATGATTAATGTGTGAACGTACTTGCCATGTGCTAAGAACATTCATAGATGGGGATTTATGTCATGCATAAGAAAAGACAGTGAACAGAAACTTACAAATTCTATGACAAAACATCCTGGCTAGATACAGACATACAAAACATTTTGGAAATACAAAATAATCATTACTTGGATACCAATGTATACTAGATGAGCAAAGCAAGTAACTGTTTACAGTATCAAGTAGCAAAGGAGCATGCCAAAAAACTCCATAGTACTACTGACAAATGAGGAGTAACACAAGAGATGAAAAAAGAACTAACTGATGAAACCAAGTGGAAAATGGATACATTCTCATATACACAGTATGACAAGAATTAGGGGATAATAACAAAAAACAACCAACCAAACAAAAAGCATACACTCAAAACAAACAAACCCCCCATGCACACACTATTCAGGCACTAAAAGCCTCAGACAATAAAAGGCTGCACTATTCTCTCCCACTAGGATGGCAGTGTAGCTGTTTTCAGAATACAATAGTAAAAGCCTTCAGACTCATAACTCTAGAAAAGGCAAATATCTACTAAACATGCAACAACTCTGCATATATGTATCCAAGTTCAATGGTGGGGAGGAGAAATTTGGGACAGGTTTTGGAGGGACAGGAGAATGCAAAAAGAGAAGAAACTGGCTGAGCTTTTTTGTTCAGAAGCAAAGCCATTGAAAGATGAGGACTGCTCATGGACTTTCATAGAAAATAATTAGTAAACATTAGCTTTGCTGTATCATACTAAGGTTTCACTCAGTCAGCTCCACTACTGTACAAGCAACACTAAAGATATCCTCCTCAGTAAATTAAAAATCACCAACTTGCAGGTTAGGGTTACATAAATGACAATTTAAAAGACAATGTGACACAACATTAAGTATTTTGATACTATTTGTAGATATTTAAGATGTGAGATTTGCTTTCTATTATTGATCTTGCATATTATTTAATTATTCGGAGGTAGCATCATCCTTTCCAAATGGAGCACAACACCGACATAATTAACAATTCATTTCAATCTCACGAAAGCAGTTTTTATAGTGGGACATTCAGAAAAGGCAGTGTGTTTCTGGATAACATCAAGGGTAGTCCCACATCAGGGACAACGTAAAGCACAGCAAATAATTCATCTGTGTGAGAAAATGAGGCATGAAGAGACCAGACTGACATTACTGTCAAACAGCAACAGGGAGCGTTATTTTATTATAATAGATTTAAAAATGCCAGACAAGCTAAAAATACATACTTTTGTACATCATATAAAGGCTACTGCCTGTGTTACAGGCAGCTTTTCAACTCTGCTTATACTTCAGTCAGTACAGGGAAGGCAATACATACTGAACAGCAAAAGCTTCCACTGGATTGCAGTATTTACATACCTGGACAATCACAGCAAGTGACTGCTTTACAAAAAGCTTATCAAGCAAAGTTGAAGCTACCTTTCAGCAATGAGGACAATGCACAGGCAAAAGTGAAAATTTCACCTCAAGGAGAATAATGTTTCCAGAACAGCTGCTCAAGTAGAGAGAAAGCAGATGAAGATGTCAGAAGATCAAGGCCAGGTTGAAAAGCAATTAGTAAGATAAAGATATGAAGTGGGACCTTTTACCCTTTAACAAGGCAATGATCCAGTAAAGGCATATTGCTGGAAACATGATCTTTAATTAGGAAAACAGCAAAGAAATTTGCTGCCACACAGGGAAAGTCAACCATGCTGATTGCTGTGAGGTAAAAACCAAAACCAATACACATACTTTGCAATTATATGCACCACATGAAAACTATTGCCTCTGCATTTCCCTAGAGTCACCAGACTGTTTTCGTTTCAGGAACTATTAGCAAACCAGGTTTTAAACCCCACTATTTAATAAAGTTCAACATTAAAAAACCCCAACAAACAACAACAAAAAACACCCCGCCAAAACTCAGTATCAAAAGTAGCATCAATGCTTACCTAAAAATAATGCCATGTGCCCCAAAAAGAGAAAATTAAGACACTGGGAATATCTACTCTGAACATTGATGACAGGCATAAACTAGAAGAGCATTTAAACCAGCAGAATAAGCAAAGTGAGAGGGAGCTGCAGCTGGTTCTCCAATTACTAGGTATTGTTTAAAAATGCATATTCAACTCAAAATCCCTCAGATCATTTGTACTCTCAAAGATGACGTACATAGTAGCTGAAAGATCTTTAAACTGTCAGATGTAAGTTGTTTCAAACTTGCAGATACAAGTAGCTTCAAATAAATACTTCAAGGAACAAGAAGGAAGACCAAAAATGACAAACCAGAGCACAGGGAAGTGTTAATATAGCATCATCTACGGTATTTCCTAAGGACTACAAATCTAATCTCTCAAGTTTTCTCTTCTGAAAGCCCAGACATACAGCATGCTCAAACAGCCCTATTATCAGCCTGTGGTAACTGTTCATGAGTGAATATTATCTTACAGTGAATACAAAAATCACTGAATGACTGGTGTTATTAATGTTAACACTCAGGGAATCTTGCAAAATCAGCTGCAGGGGAAAAGAAGATGAAGTACAACTCAATGTTGGTGAGGGCCATATCAGAAACTCAGAAATGTTTATACATGCACATAGTTACCCTATTCTATGCATTTTTAAAAAATAAAAATACAGTACCTATTTTTACCTTGCCTATAGGTTTTACATAGCAAAAAGTAAAAAAGAACTGCTACTGAAAGACAGAAAATAGAATGAGTGAAGAGTAAAGCACTAAAAAAGCTGGATGTAAGCATGATGGTCAGCAGTGCTTCACAGTAATATTTTACGAAATACCTGAGGAGATAAACAGCCCTTTCAATATCACTGAGTTCTTCATCAACCGTCAATCTTTCTATTTCTTCTGGTGTCTGTCAAGCATGAAATAGAAATTATGAGTTTACAATGCCTTACTATTTCATCATTTTAATCTTCTTAAAACAACCCCTTCTTCCCAACATGTCCAGGGACAGTTCCATGAGTAATTTGAATTTAATCCCTGAAATCTCTAGCCAACATTTCAAATTCAATCAAATAAATCTTTCACCAGGGAAAGACTGAATGTAATACAAGTACAGTTCCATGTCAGACCCTATCAGTACTAATCACTTAAAGTATAAACAAGTCACATGTAGATTAATCTAAAGACCTAAGTATATTTTTCTCCCAGTTTACACTTCTACTGACAATATTAACCCCCCGCTACATAGAATTCAAGACTGTTTATTCCAAAATGACTGAAAACAGTGTTCAGGATCCTGGTGCTGTAAAAAATAAACTGCCTATTCAGTTAGCCATGCATAAATAAATCAGACACAATTTCAAATGTATTTTAAAGCATCACTGTATTTTGAAGTGTGTACCTTCAGGCTCCTGCGAACGGGCCTCTCTATAATAGTTAGTTCCTGCAGGTCTTCTATGTATCCAAACAAATTGCTCTGACTTAAATCCATTTTGGAGAAGATGATTATTGGATGCATGTAACAACTAAAACCTTCGGCAAGCGATGCTCTCCCCGAGTCTCCCTCACATAGCGCTGAAGGAGGCAGCACAGGCACCGCGCAGCGCCCCTCCGAGCGCGCCCGCCGCCCGCCTCAGCGCACACACTGCGGCAACAGCCGCCGATCGCCCCCGCCGAGCCCCCGGACGGGAAACTTTCCCCGCTTGCCTGGGCGGGCAAGGAGCGGGCCCGGCGCTGGAGCCCGGCGCAGCCGGTGGTACCTCGGCGAGGGGCAGTTTGGAGCCGAGTTTCCCTTCTTCAAGGGCCACCCCTGCCCGCGGGGGCGATGAGGCAAGCTGCACCGTGGAAGGGGACGGCGTAGCCTCCCCGCGCAGCGCCCGGGCTGCGGGGCTCGCTCCTCACCGACGGGGCAGGGCAGGGCAGGGCGCGGTGCCCGGGTGCCGCCTCTGCCCCCCCAGCCCGGAGGAGGGACGTCCCTGCGGTGCAGTGACGCTCCCCGCCC
>JAOEHY010027867.1:0-12975 GCA_025447955.1 Psilopsiagon aurifrons | reverse complement strand
TTGGGGGGGGGGGGCTTGAAAGATGACTGCACAAATTACACATGACTAGCATACTGTGGAGCACTTGAACCATAATAACAACTGTGCAGAAGTCTGTTACTAAGGTACTAAGGTGAAGACTTGTTTTTTTTTTGCATAGCAATGGGTACATTAACAAGACAGTTATTTCTATCACTGTTTGTTGGGGAGGGGTTAAGTTATCCACACATGTTCCTCATACTGTATTTTATTTCTGATTTCCTTCATTAAGCAATAGATCATACTCAGATTTCTGGGTTCTACCTGACCTCCACCTAAGATGTGTGGATGCTGACTCTGCTTCAGAAAGCAGTTCAACCATCTATGCCTTGTGAGCACAAAGTTCCCTGGGTGCATAAACTGTAGCATCCTAGCTGGGGAGCTAAGCAAGTGGTAGTACCTAGGCAGAGACATGCCCAAGTCCTTGGGATACCTCAGTAAGTTAGATGTCTTCTAAGAATGCCTGAATCAGTTTGCATTGCAGTCCAAACAGTTGTGATGGTGCTGTGTTTCTGGACCTACAACCAAGTGATCAGATCTCTGTCCATGAATGTAAGAGTGGTTGGAGATGGCTGGAGAAGGTCTAAACCCACAGCCCCAAAATGCCTTCAGTTATGTTCTGAAAGTGTTTAGAGAATGCATTTTTTACGTATCGTGATGAAGTTAGGGTGCCGATACATAAAATAATTTGGAATTCAGGGGTACAGAAGGAATCTTCAGAATGGAGATTCCTGGGTCTTTGTTCTTTTTCAAGTAATGGTAGGTAGATGTATTTCTCCTTTAAGAATCATGAGATAAGATGTATAAGAACCACTGGGAATAAGAAACAGCAGCAAGGATTATAAGCCAGTTAGTTAATAGCAGTGATAAAGCTACATCTGTTGTATAAAAGAAGAAAGTTTTAAGACTTTTCAAAAAAATCAGATATTTAATTAAAGGTTTTCCTCTTCACATGTTAGATTGACTTTTAGATTTCAATTGATTCTTAAAAAGAAGAGCAATTTATGGAGAAAATAAAAAATAAATTGTTTGCTCATGAGTTAACAGTATTATTAGGCTACCCAAATGTATAAATATGGACTAAACTCTTTATTTTACTAGTGGGAGTTTGGATATTGATCCTCTAGGATTTAGCTGTAGAAACATTTTTAGTCTGTAACTGCATTTATAATACTCTTGCACTTGGCTGAAGTTGCAGTGGTGGCTTGTGTAAGTACAGAGCACTGTAAAGGATACTTGCTATGCTAACAGGTAGAGTCCTCTAATCACAGTTCACATGTGATTAGATGATGAAATTACTATTTTTTTGTGAGATCTCAGAAATTGGAATTTCCAATAATAGCTTCAAAAGCTATTTGGTTCTGTCCCCACCTTCTGGAACATTATTTGGGAAGAAAATGTTCCACTCCTACTGTATCCTGGTGTGCAAAGTGATGTTCTTTCCTGAACTATTCCAAATTAGCTAAAAGTTTAGCTATACAAAGATGTGATCATGGGAAAAAGTTATAGTGAGCATGTATGTTAGTACCATATACTCTACAGTGAATCTGAAGTTGCTTATTTCTCTTCCACTGAATGGGAAGTCACCTCTACTTCATTTTGGCAACAAATGTGGGTATGCTCTAGATTGGTACTTTGAAATTGTTTACGTATAACGTACCTGGTGTTATGTTGCTCCTGAGCTGAGTACCTAATCTGTGGCATGACCAGTTTTGCATATATGTGGAATTAAGCTGTTCTACTCAGTTTGTCTAAAATGAAAAAGTTATATTCTACAAACAGGTAGGCACAAATCAGAACAGTATTAAAAAATGTACAATAAAGTGATCCTAAGACAAATTGAAGTATTTTGAATCATCATTTCTGGAATCAGAAGGGAAATCTTTCCTCCTTTAACTAGCCAAAGGTATTTTCTCTTTGGCAGCAGGCTCTGATATCTGGTTATATGGGGACAGTGTGCAAATTGGGCACTGTCCACTCAGTTATTATTGATCACCAGAATTCACTCTCATATGCTTTCTCTATGTATGGATGTTGTTCTGCATAGCAGAGATGCACATTTTATGTATTAAGGTAGATGTCTCTGGGAACATTTTTAATAATATATTGAAAGGTGTTCTTTCTGCAGTCTTTTCTAAAATGGAAGCAGTTTATCATTGCAGGCATACTTTTCTCAAAAATATTTTTTGTATTTATGGAATATATTGAGTAAACTTTTGTAATATATTTATCTTTTTGTTGAGAAATGTCTTGAGAATGAGGGTATGCTGAGAATAGGTAAGCCAGTAACTTTTCATGTACACTGAGCAGTGCATGCAGAATTCAAGCGGGTGGATAAAACATTTGAATTGCAATGGAGTAAATACAGAATTGCATTTTAAATATAAAGTAGATATGCATTCAATTTGGAGACTTGGGTATTCCTCATATCTTCTTTAAAAGCTATGAACAGAAGCCTAAGAACAAGGTAGGCCTATAGTCAGATAAACTGAATTCCATCTGCATTTCTATTTATATGTGGGCTTCTTATTTTCTGGTGTACAAGGCCATATGTGTAACAGTAGCACTTAATTTCTTTAGCACAGTTTTGACCATCTGAATTTGAGCTAATGCTGTGATATTTGTGATGTTTGTTACCTGTGACATATTCCACATCTTTGTCATGGTCTGTCTGTACTCCTGGTTGAACCTGCTTTTTTTCTGCTGCTTAGTTTGCCTCTCTTTCATTTATTCTGTTCTGATCTCTATGTGTGTGAGCTTCTGCCATGTCTTCTGCCACCTGTGGGATTGCTGTCTTGTCTTTAATTTTACAAGTAGCTAAATGGGGAATTTGCATTATAATTAGAAGATTTCAAATCAGCTTCCATGACTGGTTGTAACTACTTGATAGATGCCCAGGAATAAAAGAAATCCTGAGCTACTGAAAAGTGTGTGTCACATTTATTAGCAAGTAGCTTCCCATGTATTACAGGCAAATGCCTTGTGTAATATACTAAGGAAGGGAAACGCAGTAGAATTTCATACTTTTCTATACCTAGGATGGCTTGCTTTCTAAAGCACCCTGGAGTTTGGTACGGGGCATAGCCTGCATAATGCTGGGAGTAGGTGGCTGCAGGCAGGGCTGAAGTGAAAGAACAGCCGAAGCAGAAACCAAGCAGAGGGCTTGGGGGTAGTTATAACTCTGGAAAGACTATGGTCAGTGAAAGAGCCCATGCCAGAACAGCAGAGGAAGAAACAAAGAAAAGGAACCTTGATGTGCTGACCCCAGTCTCCCATGTTGCCCGCTGCAGGCATAGTGTGCTGGCGACAATGGGATTGGAGATGGGAATGGGAGGAGCAGGGTTTGGAGAGGAGTCCATGTGTAACTGTCTAAATGTTTTGTTTGTCTGTTTCTGTTTCTTGGTAGGAGAACCTGTAATTAAAAGTTTGTTAGTTGGCCAATACATTGAGTAAAATTCCCCAACTCAAAACTTGTTTAATAACCATAGACAGGCTTTACAAATCACAGTGTTTGTGGCTATTCTGAAAACATTTGGTAAAATTCTTAAAATTAGGTTTGCTGAAGCCAGATGGGTCAAACAGCCTTCTCCTATGAGGTGGCTAGCTTAGTGGGTGAGTATTGAGCTGTGGATGTAATTTACATCTATTTTACTAAGGCTTTTGACACTGCCTTCCATGGCATCCTCATAGACAAAGCATGGGTTAGGTAAGTAGGCAGTGAGATGGATTGAAAACTAGTGGGCCCAGAAGTTTCTGATTAGCAGCACAAAGTCTAGCTGGAGGTGATTCACTAGTGGTGTACCCCACGGGTTAATAGTGGGTCCAGTCATGTTCAAGGTCTTAATTAACGGACCTGAGCAGTGAGATAGAGCACACCCTTGGTAAGTTCACAGATGATATAAGCCTGGGAGGCAGGGATGATACGCTCTATTAAAAATGCGCATTATTTAAACCAAAATGTTTATTTTAAAGCAAGAATATACTTTTAAGCATGCACCATTGTCCACAATTGTTTCTCTGTCTGAATTCTAAGAGTATTCTCTGCTGCCACAGCTTTCACCAACCTTGACTTTCTGTTTGGGAGCATTGTGAAGATTTCTTAAGAAATCAATTAATGTAGAACTACCCGATAAAAATGACTTGGAGATTAGTAATTTGAAGTAGTATCCTTCTTCCAGTGACATTACAACTTAGAAGAAAATGACAAGTGTGATCATGGCCAAGTTAATTACCCTGCTTTTCCTGAACTCAATATGTCAAAGGTCTTTTGGTTTCTTAACAAGGAAGAAAATGTATGTAGGTTTGTCTTATTATTATCACCATGACCTTCTTCTGGCATTGCCTGGAGATAATTTACATGCAGGGAAGGATAGTTACCTTCGAGGCTTTGTGCTTTTTTATTGCATGCAAGTCAGCTACATATGAAAATGTGTTACTTCCTTGATTCTACATTCTTTGATGTCTGTCTGCCCCCTTATCATTGTGATGGGAACCTAGGAGATCACCTCAGACTAGCAGTCCAGCTTCAACATCTTAAATTTGATGAAATGAAGCCTACATGAATTACTAGTTTTCACGTCACATTTCACTCTGAGCAAGGAGCTGAGCTCGTTATGACTTTTTCTTTGATACAGTACTTAATGAGTAAGCTCCTGAAAGAAGCAGTCATACCTTCTATTAATAATTCCTTATTACTGTTGACCTCCGATGCAGTGTTTTTAAGAAAGGCTGTCCTTGGTACTCCTCATTTTTATTAGCTAAACTTTTTATCATACAAGCTGGTAAAAAAAGTAATTAAATTTACCAGAGGTCACTCCTATTTCATAATTCCTTGCAGTTAAAAGCCATAGAGAGACCACTTGAAATAAATTGAAGTTATGGCCTCTTAAATGAGATACATGGCATTTCACTGTAATTTAAACTTTTATGATTACCATGCAGTTATAATTTCAAGGCTGAAAGCTTTCTTATAAAAAAAAAAAATACCTTTCATAGTGCAAATTCTTGCACTAACAATATTTAATATAGAAAATACAAGTTTTCTTATCATACTGGTGATTTATTTTCAAGCTTCTCATGATTCTGTCCCCCCACTCCTGATGGCTCCTTTCAGCTGTCTGTCCTTTATATTGAATTTTGAATGAAACTTATAGAAACGTCAGCCTGGCTTCTTAAGGGACTACAGTTAAAATCATCAAGCTCACTTTCATTGTCTCCCGTTGGTGACAAATGATGATCTTATTTAGCAAAGGATGGTTCTCTTTGAGGTTGAATTGATGGATGAGGCCATAAGAGATTGGGCCAGCTGACAAGGTTACCCTTACCAGCTGTCTACCCGTCCCTGCTGCATGGGTGTCTGTGCTGCTTGTCAGTCAGCTTTTGAAACACTACTGTTTACTGTGTAGTGTTTTAAGGCAAGCTGTAATCAGTGACAGCTTACTTTACTTTAAAATGCTGTGCTGCAAGCGGTGGTTGTTTCAAAACTCACTGATGAGCAGCTCAGACATCTGTGCAGTAAATGTAGGCTGAACAGCTAGGGTGGAAACAGTGTCAGCTGTCCCAGGCAAAGCCAGCTTTTTGACATTAAAGAGTCCTTTATTTTTAATTTGCCTTTTTTGTGTGTGTTTTGGTTTATTTTGTTTTGTTTCAGATTATAATCAACCTTCTGTCGAAGAATCTCAGCTTTGAAATGTTTTTGACTGGGAAAGCACAAGAACCCCAGTAGTGTTTTGAGATTTCACTTCAAAATCCTAAAATGTTTAATTCTTGTTTGTAGGCTGGAGCAAATGTGCTTCTGCAAGACGTTAATGGAAACATTGCCCTTGATTATGCCATAGAAGGGACTGAATCTAGCGGCATCCTTCTGATGTACTTGGAAGAAAACGGTAAGTCAGCTCTTCAGTTTCTGGGATGTTTTTATTGAACATGACATAAAAATGAAAAGGGTGGGTATTGATTTGATGTAAGTCGGCACTGAAACCACTGAAACTATATTAGTGTGGAGATAAAGGGAGGAAGATGATTTGGAGTCACAAAAAATATTCAGTGTGTTTAGATTGGAACAATTATCAGAGGGAAGTGACAGTGGTCAGTGTTAGATCTGCTTCTGCCCATTCATATGGAGATGTTAGAAAGTGAATTCAAAGCAGAACTGCAGTAGTGCAAAAGCTTTTAAAACAACTCATTTATTTGTGTGAGTACCAGGTTTCACCTTTTGTTTCGTTGCACATGTGAGTTATGCCTAGCCTCAGAGTCTATTTTTTTTCCAGTGATAGACTGTTAAATAAATAAATCTCTGCAAATCATGTGAAAGAAAATGTGTATAAAACTTTATCATTTATTCAAAAAAATTAATATAGGTTTTGTTTTGTATTGACAAAATACTTTGGCTAGATTTGTGTTATAAAGTATGTTTAATATGTTACACATGACACCTGTATTGAAAAAAAGCGTTTGTTATTTGCCAGTTCCAAACTTGGATAAGGGTTCTGAAGTGCGATTTCTGGCATTGCTTTTGACTATAACAGGTTGCCTTAACATTGTATGTGGCTTATCATAAAACTGAGGAAAATAAGCAGAAATAATGACCAGTAACATAAAATTACATAATTTTAACATTGTCTTCATAGAATAAGCCTGTTTTGACATAAACTAAGTTAAGTTATATCCCGTTAATGAACATTTGAAAGAGAAGTTGGGCTCACAGTGATACTTGGTGTCACATCCTATGCTGTTAGTCCATAGCACATCCAGTGTATTACACAGATATATTTTATAATTTTGCTACCTTGGTGCCTGGCAATGTCCTCATAGCTCATGAGCTCTGTGTTTGGACTTTTCTAATGGCAAGACAGGTATTCGCTTCTAAAAACTTGATTGCCTTGCAAAATGCAGATATTTGGAGTCTAAACGCTCCAAAACCTTTGACTGATGTAGTGTTTAACATGTAGTATAAAAGATGTAGTCTGTATTAATATTAACGTGGATCTATCAGAAATGCTTCCTTTTTTCTTGGGTTGTCTCTCTTTTTGTGTGGCTGTTCCTTGGCAAAGTGTCTACATCAAAGGAAATTCTGTGGAACATCAGATGTCTCTAAATCAGTTATCAGTGTTACCTCTTTTCCAGTAGGTAGGAGAGGCACTCTTCCTCATTAAATGATGATTCTGTGAATGTAGGAAGTTTCCAAAGAAAAAAAAAGTAAACATGATGGAGATCTACCTTCACTAACTTTATTTAGTTAAGCCTGAGCTAAAAATCCAAACCTTTTGTTTTGGTCAGTAGAGAGAAACAGGAAACATATGTGTTGTTTCAGCTCTTCCTAAACCCAGCTAAATGAGGAGAACTGGCTGCCAGCACTGTTTTTTTTTTCTGCTGACTAATAAGAACTTAAGTTGACAAGTAGTAGTTTATCTGTCTTAGACTGTTAGGGTAGATCAGTCCTACCCCTTAATTGCAGCACTGCATGAAATTCTGGCCTTTCGGCGATCAATGGCAAAATGCTATAAACTTTCCTTGGTCTATTGCTATTGTAACAATAGGCAGCTCAAAGTGCCCTTATTTCACACGCAATCTTTAAAATTTTAATTAGTATCTTCTGAAATATTTGTACAGCCTGGTATATAAACTTTGTGCAGCCATGGTCAATAGTAATTGCAGAAGGAGTCCTTGAAGGCAATAAAGCTGACTGGGTAAGTATGAGTTAGTTTGCCAGACAAAACATTTCTCTATGGACTGTTTTTGCAGTAATCCCCATACACACCTGTGTATGCATACTCCAACACAGAGCAATTTCATGGCCAAAAATCTAGTTGTACAAGAGCATTACCTGATAGTACAGTAAATACCATCTTCAGCCTGCAGTGTTGTGAAACACCCTTGAAATACAATGTATAAGGCATATTTCCCCAGTCTTTGTATTTCCCTGTATTCCTAAAAGATTTCCTTAATATCAGCAGCCTAAAACCAGCAGCCTGGTTTACAGTTTGCTGTGTAAAATAGACTGTACTCTAATCATTGCCTCTTAATACAGAGTTTAGAGAGAAGTATAAAATGAAGTGCCTTATGGCTCAGCTAACGAGAAAAATAAGCTATTAATTTACTTCCGTGAAACATAGCAAGGTTGGAACAAGTAGCCTTGGTGCTACGGAAAACTTAGTTAATTGGTGACGTTAAAGTTCTTAGAAGCCTTGTGTGTTTATAATTCCTACAGATTTCATTCCTGTGGTAGATCACTGTATCTGTTTAATTGCACTGCAGATCTTAGTGAATGAACTCCCTCTTCATTGTCAAATTTAACCTAATTTACTCTGTGGAAGGCCTGGAGCCATAGGTGACGATAGCCTTTGATGAACTTAATTATTTCTCTATTTTAAATATATTATTTACTGAAGTTAGTCTTTTGAGTTCTATTTATAAATGATCTGTTCGGCCACAGGAGTATCAGAAGTGCAAGGTAATCTTCTAGTCACTGCCTGAAAGCTTTCATGTATAGATTATTGTTGTGCCCAGAATGGCTAGCTGAGATGTAGTAAATTTTTTGCATAGAATGGGATTATGTTTAAGGTTATAATATTTAACTTTAGAGGTCTATATATAGGTGCTTATACATTAGTTTCATTGTCTCAATTCCTATTACCATAAGTAGAGTTTTAGGACATAATGTCACTAGAGAGCAGAAATGTTATTCATTTGACCAGCCACTAAGGAAAGCACTGGTAAACACTGCTAAATTTGTTCTGCACCAAGATGTTATTGGTTTTACATGTTACTAGTGTTCTCGTTTTGCTGTGAAAAGCAAGTCATGACATTTAAAGATGGGGAGACCATCTGCTGCAATGTCCTGCCGAGGCAAGGCCAAATGGGAGTAACCCAGGTTACCCAGGGCCATCTTGGATTGGAGGTTCTACACTCTGGGCTCCCATTCCACTGCTGAGCCATCTGCATGTCATACTTTTTTTTCACATTTTCATTTGAAATTTTCTTTGTTGCAGTTTGCACATATAGCCTCTTGTCCTTTCATTTTTTACTTCTAGGAAATGTCTCTCTTCAGAGATGAAATTAAAATATTACGAAGTGTAAAAAGGTTGTGTATTTCCCCCCAGCTCTTTGTCCTGTTTTATTCTGAACCTATTTGATTATTGAAATCATTGAGAAAGTCCACATGGTACCTTTTGTAACCTTTATTTAGATTATTACCAGCTTTATGTTTTAAATCAAAGCTTTTGTTGCATTAATGCCATTTAAAAATATCAAATTTTAAATGACTGCTAGCATGTGCGCTTTGTTTTTAGGCAAAACAGAACCTTTGTTTTTAGGCAGAATAGTCTACTGTAGAAGTGTGTCAATGAAATTCTGATTATGGCATAAGATCCTTTTCCTTCAGGCTGTTTTAAATATTTAATACTTTGAATAATGCAACATTTTTGTTTACTTCCTTTCTTGGTATTTAGATGTATAGTGGATTAGATGACTTGGATACAAACTACAAATGAATGACAGATATTTCTTGGTTCCATATTTGACTGGTGATAGGAGATGACAAATTTACAGTATAATTTCTTTCCAAAAGAGAGATGTTCCTATTTGTCCTTCAAGATCTCAGGCTTCAGCTTTCAGTAGTATAACTGTGCATTCCAAGAACAGCCTTGTTATTTAATCTGAGAAAACGGTACCTGGATATTTGCTTCTTTTTTTTGAAGAGCTGTCTAGGTATCCTACACATCTGAAAGGAAAAGAATATCTTTATTGTCTGTTGTATAGTGAGAGTTTATGTACAACATATTATTAGAAACCCAAAAGAAAATGGTCTGTTGTAATATTTATTTTTTTTTTTTAAGAATGACTATATTTAAATAATGTATCTACCTAAAAGCATAGACGACTTTTCTTTTCCTGCTGTGATGCAAGTATGGTAAATGGTTATTGCTTTTCTACAAAGCATTCTTTTTTGTTTTTAACAATTTTCTTTTCAGGTAGATGAATTTAAGATAGCTGGTTAAAGGGTATTGACCTTTGATGGTAATAGAGATTTCATAAACTTCATCAAAATCTTCTCTAGTATTCCAAGCTGTGTGACTAATGGATCTGTTTTGTTCTCTGAATATTAACAGGATCATATACAGGTGTCTCAGAAAGATATATATATATATGTATATATGTATACATGTGTGTATATGTGTATAACCAAAATCATGTGCAAGTCCTATCCACTTAGGTAGGTTTCTATTATTTAAATTAGTTAAAATATTTGCAGATTGCACAAAAACCAGACCATGGTTTATTAAATTCTTACTAGCAAATGGATTAAGCTTTACTTTTTAGCTGCAAAGTAGAAGGTGTAAGTTTCTTTTTCTGCCTTGCAGCAGTAGGTAGAATCAATAAAATTGCAAGCTAAGAGTTAGTACGGAATCCTACACTGAACACAGTCTTTAACGTTAGCCAGAAACCGTCAACCTATAAATTACTACAATAAAGAGAATTTCCCTGTAGCCTAAAGTTAACAGCATAAGGGAAATGACGTGCGGGAAAACCTGATTCAGAAAAGTAATGGACAAAGGATTAAGGAAAAATTTACTGTAGGGCTGACACTATACAGTAATCTAGAATGTGATTGGAAGATACATCTGAAAACTTATTTTGGTTTAAAATGTTACGTAATTTGAAATTATTGATAAAATCTGGTGTGGTTGTACTAAAAGCCTAACTCCCACCCGACTGCTTGTTCATTCCCTCTCCTGAGCAGGACAGAGGGAGGAAATAGGATGAGAAAGCTCTTGGGTCCGGATAAAGACAGGGGAATTGCTTACCAGTTACTGTCACAGGCAAAACAGGCTCCACCTGGGGAGAATTGCTAATTGGAATAGATTCATGTAGTGAGAAACAGAAAGGCAAACATCAAACCGGCACCCTTCCTTCCCCTTTCCTAGGCTTGACTTCACTGCTTCACTCCTGCGCTCCAGACTCCTCTACCCCTGCAAACAGTGCAGGGGGGTGGGGCAGCGACAGTCAGTACATTGTTTCTCCCTGTCACTTCTTCCTCTTCACGCTTTTCCTCTGCTCCAATATTGGTGTTTCACAGGTATGCAGTTCCTTTGAAAATGACCATCTGCTTTCCTATGAGCTGCAGGGAATCTCTGCACTCTCCCTCCTTTCTCTCTGACCTTGGTGTTCCTTCATCTGTTTCTCCCTCTTTTTGTTCCTTCTTTGGCTTTCTGTTCACTATTTTCTGGCCTTAATTAAGTACGTTTTCATTAAGTAGGTGTCACACTTAGCTGACAGACTCCACTGTGTCCTGCAGTGGGTCTGCTGGAGCTAGGTAGAACCGTTTGTGGTCCACATTGTCCAGAGCCTGACTTCTTCCTGCAGAAGCCAACCTAGCAGCCCCACAAGTGCCAACACCTGCGCAACACATCCTGACATGTATTTCTAAACAGTCTGGCACTTATAAGAACAAAATTAAAATCCCAGTTACATGTATTTTTAATCAGTTTTGATTGTTACTAATTAAAAAATATGCACACTAGAATGTTCTAACACTGAGATTTTGCTACAGAAACCCTTAAACAGATCTAATAATTTAACAAGGGGAAAAGAAATCATGCACTGTTTCTTCACTTACACTGAAGAAAACCAAGTGATACAGCTCCATATGATTTCAGAAAAATACCGCTTTAGATTTTCATATATAAAATTATGAAAGTCTTTTTGAAGACATTAAGGAATTATTGCTAACATATTTTACTAAGAACTGACTAAAATGGCAATACATACAGATTGTTAGCATTAAAGATCAGTGAACTTAAGATAAAACTAAATCCTCCAATACATTTTCTACTTTAGAGCCATATGTAAAGTGATCCTGTTCTCTGCTACAAATTTTCTGTTAAAATATTGATTCAGTAGGTTGACAGAAAAACAGGCAATAAAACCAAACAGCCTCAGGGTGATTCAAAGTTTTTCCATTTTGATTCTTCTTGATGGGGAAATACCTACCCGTAAGATTATCACACACACACACACACACCCCCCCCCCCCTCTGTTTTCTGCAGAGGACTTGATTAATTGATGGTAAGGGTTAGGTGATGGTGTTGCAAGTGGGAACAGGGGGCCAAATAAGATGTTTCAGTAGGTCCCTTAGATCCTAAAAATTAAGCACACAGAAAATGTGACACATTTAAAATCATATAATCTTAGAATAGTTAGGGTTAGAAAGGATCTTAATATCATCTAGTTCCAACACCCCTGCCATGTGCAGGGAAACTTCCCACTAAACCATGTCACACGAGGCTCTGTCCGACCTGGCCTTGAACACCACAAGTGGTGGAGCATTCACAGCTTCCCTGGGCAGCCCATTCCAGTGCCTCACCACCCTTACATTAAAGAACTTCCTCCTTATATCCAGTCTAAACTTCCCCTGTTTCAGTTTTAACCTTTTGCCCCTGTCCTATCACTGCAGTCCATAATGAAGAGTCTCTCCCCAGCATCCTCATATCCCCTCTTCAGTCACTGGAAGACTGCTATGAGGTCTCCACTCAGTCTTCTCTTGTCCAGGCTGAACAGCCTATCTTTATATGGGATGTTGCAGTTGACCAGTTGACAATGCTCATCTGGTTTCCTTTGGCCTTTGTATTTTCTAATACAAGCTTGAATAAACTACCTTTATGCTTTCTGACTTGGGGAACTGACTTGGAAGTATTGGACTCCTCTTAATATTTGTGTGTTTCCGGCATGTTACCCAGATATTTCTATCAAAGGGAAAACCTTTAAACTCACTGTGCAGACTTTTGGCACATGAATTATAATTTTAAATTATAACCAGTAGTTTGTGATCTACTTTTTAACTGGCAGTAGAAGAAAACCAGGCGGTATCATATCATAAGCATCACAGAAACATGGTGGGATGGCTCCTATGACTGGTGTGTTGGAATGGAAGGTTACAGGTTCTTTAGGAAAGACAGG
>JAOEHY010027866.1:0-10093 GCA_025447955.1 Psilopsiagon aurifrons | reverse complement strand
ACAGCTTAAACCGCGACAGCTCTTTTAGGAGGGGGAGGTGGGTGAACAAACTGCGTGGCTGATTTACAGCTTAAACCGCGACAATAAGGTTGGCATCTGCTCACCTCACAAGTGTGTCAAGGTCTCTGGATGACATCCCTTCCCTCCAGCATATCAACCAAACTTGGTGTCATAGATGCAGGCTTTTTTCATACAAACAAATAAATTCAAATCCTGTAATTTCAAGTAACTACTGAAAACTAAGTATTAATAACACAATTAGTTTATATTGGGTAGCTTAGAAAAATGGCCCAAAAGGAAAAAAAAAAAAAAAAGAAAAAAAAAGAAAAAATCAAAAAGAAAGTCCTAAGTCCTGTTAATTTCAAACTAGCCTGGGTTCAAAACACTCAATTTTGTTTGGTTAGGTTTTTTTATCTTTTAATGCATTATTTATTTTTTAGTTTATTTTCATTAGGTTTTCTATAAAGCCTCCTCTCAAAAAAAAATATTGAACAACATTTGAACATTTGGTTAAGAATTAGAGAGCCCACCAATTAAAAAGAAAAAAATGTCCCAGTTTTTTAAATCTCTCAAATATTTATTAATTAATTTTACATAGCAGACAAGAAGAAAATGTGATACACAGCTGGAAGGAGCCAGTACTGCGAACAGTGGTCACAAGATGAAAGCTACTAGAGATAGCAATTTTCTTGTAAAGATCATAGCAGACAGAAGCTTCAGAGATTTCTCTAGTACAATAATGAAGGCCAAAAACACTGGGCAATTTTGCACAAAAGGTCTCTCATCTGTGTCAGACAGTCCTGTACTATGGGGTACTTGTGGTACCAGTTGACTAAACAGGCCAAAGTTCATCCCCCAAAAAATTGTTCCTCAGTCACCCATGATATCAAATTGTCAGGTGAGGTTAAGTCCGATTTACCAATTGCTCTGCCAGACTTCATTCTGTCATAGTCTGGGGTAAATATTGTTTGGGGCTGGTGGGTAGTCTGGATGCAGCTGGTTTGTTTTGAGAGAAAATTAATGGCTATAAATGCAGTCTAGGCTGAACCAGAACGTGTTCCACTCCTTATTTCATTTACTAGTGTAGCAGTAGTGGCTATTTGCTAATGTGTTAAAAAGAAGGTCCTGCTGACTTAAGTCACTAATGTCATGTTACTCAAGTTACAAAAGCACAGCAGAAGCTTCTCTTGCCATGAAGGTGGGATTCTTCTTGAAGATTTACAAGTGAAAACAAGATATCTAGATTATATTGTTTGAGCTTCTTGCTCAGCCAAAAAGAGACATACCTAGAGAGAAACTGATTCCAACTATCAGCCATTTATATTCCAACAGGCTAAACTCTCCTCTGGAATTGCCTCATGTCTCTTTCTGCTTATTGCAGAGTTGTGCACTGTTAGGAACAAAGCAAACTACCACAAGATCTCCATGATGCAATCATTATCACCTTGTACAAGAAAAAAGGAGCAAAGTCAGACTGCTCAAAGTACCGAGGTATAACTCTGCTCTCCACTGCTGGAAAAATTTTTGCAAGAATACTATTGACCAGATTAGTAGCCGCTATTGCACGAGAATTTCTACCTTAAAGTCAATGTGGTTTCAGAGCAAATAGAAGTACCACAGACATGGTATTTGTCCTCGGACAATTGCAAGAGATGTGTAAAGAGCAGAACAAGGAACTTTATGTAACTTTTGTTGATCTTACCAAAGATTTTGACACTGTGAGTAGAAAAGGCTTGTGGCAGATCTTGGAAAGTTTAGGATGTCCCCCCAAGTTCTTCAAAATTATTATTCTGTTATATGAGGATCAGATATGTCGATGCACTCTCTGAGCCCTTCCCAATAACCAGTGGTGTGAAACAAGGTTGTGTTCTTGCACCAACATTATTCACAGTCTTCTTCAGCATGATCCTCCAAAGGGCTGTGGCAGGCTTCAATGAACAAAATGGCGTCTATATCTGATATCGTACCAATGGGAGCCTAGTCAACCTAAGGTGACGGCCCACAGCAAGACCCTAAATCATCTTGTTCAGGAGCTGCTTTTTGCTGATGATACTGCCCTGGTTGCCCACACAGAAGCAGCTCTGCAGCAATTAACAACTTGCTTTGCAAAGGCAGACGAGTTTTTTGGACTGGAAGCTTGAAGAAGATAGTATTTCTTTACCAACCTGCACCACAAGAAGACTATCGTCATCCCCACATCACCATTGGCAAGTCAGAGCTTAAGTCAGTCCAGCAGTTCAGCTATCTAGGAAGTGTCATTTTCTCAGATGCCACGATTGATAATGAGATGGAGAACAGAATAGCAAAGGCATACAGAGCTTTTGGGAAACTCCATAAAAGAGTCTGGTGTAATAAAAACCTGAATAAAAGCACAAAGATTAGTGTCTATAGAGACATTGTACTGTCTACTCTTCTGTATGGGTCTGAATCACTGGTTATCTGTAGCCATCACCTGCGACTCCTCACATGCTCTCATTAGTGCTGCCCCTGTGCAATCCTAAGTATCCACTGGATCGACTACGTGCCTAATGTTATTGTCCTTGAACAGGCAGAGGTCACCAGTATTGAGGCCAGGCTGCTAAAAACACAACTGCACTGGGCAGAGGACGTCTCCAGGATGGAGGATGACCACCTCCCTTAGATTGTATTCTACAATGAACTCGCCACCAGCTGCCGCAAGGGAAGTGCCCCAGAGAGGAGATATAATATCTTAGCCTTGGCCATACTGACTACTATCAGTGGTCTATTCTGGCCCCCAGTCAGGAGATGTGGAGACACATCATCCATAATGCTGCTGTCTCTTTTGAGAACACATGCAGAATCAGTCTCGAGGAGAAAAGACAATGCAGAAAGAACTATGCCTTGCCTATACCACCTAAGGAGACCTTCCGTAGTGCTTTTTTTCATCTTGCCTTTTTTATGCTGCATTGATCTTTTTAGCCATCAGCATGCTTGTAGTAAAAGCAGGTAAAGCCCTTCTCAAATCTTCATTCGCAAAGCCAAGCCATGATGGCGATGACTTAGGTATAGTTGGCAACTTCTAGTCATGCATTAAGACCAGCTCACGCAAATATAGCCATCTGGAAGTGAAGCATCCAGTTTCAAGTCATCCTCTACGTTCTTTCTGCAGTAAGCTGGCACTGAAGAGAGTTTGAAAGTGTTCAGACCATCAATTCAGGATGGAGATTTTATCTGTGAGAAGCATTTGGCCATCTTCACTGAGTAGAGGACTTTGAATCTGGTATGTGAGTCCATGTACTGATTTCAGAGCCTCACTGAATCCTCTGTGATCACCCAAATTTGCACATAGTTGAGTCTTTTCTGATAGGTTAAGCCACCACTTGTTCTGGATGTCATGAAGTTTCTGTTGGAGTTTACTGCATGCAAGACTAAAGGCTGTTTTTCTTACATGACAGGATGGCTGAGCAAAGTGTGCTTGGTGGGCAGATCTGTTCTTTGTCAACAATTCCTGGAATACCTGATTGTTTTCATCAAACCAGTCTTTGTTTTTCCTGGGTCAATCTTGAGCAACCGAGGTCCTGAACTGCATGCAGGGTTGGATCTGTGGCTTCCAGTGTACCTTTTCACCTGCCATTTCATCCCTTGCCTGTCACTACAGGTCTTTGCACATGCCTGCGCAGCAGATTTTTTAGGTGAGGTGCAGCGTTCGCAGAACTGACCCCACCCTTTACACCTAAGGTTTATCTGCCAGGGCCTCGCGAGCTTGGATGGTGACAGCAAAGTCCTCAGGTAGCACATTTTGTTAGAGTATCCTTCTCTTAGATGGATAGCCTTACAGGGCTAAAAGAGCTCCATTAGCCTGGGTTTGAAATTAGAGTTGTCCTTCTCCTAGGATGGTCACTTGAAGGCTAATGAGTCCATCGTACCCATGGACATGCTTTGTCTGACTCTTCAGTTGAGACCTCTCTGGCTTGGGAGACCCTGGCAGAGGCATATGCCATCACCAGCATAGCTCTCAACCTCACAAGGGCATGCAAGCTCTTTCCCCATGACAAGGGGGTGTCCGTGAAAGAGTACATACCTAAGTAATGAGGAAGAATCTGTTTAACATAGAATAAAGTATATGCTCACAAATTAATTATGAGAGCCTCATAAGGACCAGGCACAGATGTCCCTACCAAGGCAAATTCTTAGATGAAGGTAGCAAGAAGCCTTTTAAAAACTCCTGCCCATATGAGCAAGCAGGACCCAACCTAAGATGTTATTAATAACATGTTGTGTACAATCTGTGGTCCAGGAGGTCCCAATACCACTGACTACAGGAAAACAAAAATGTATCTGATGACACACAACTTCATGCTTCTAATATAACTCAAAGTCTTTCCATAGATACCTGCAGCCTGGGTGAGAAGCTAGATGAAGGGTTTGATGGTGTCCACAGATATTCTTACACACACACATCAATATGTTCAAAAAACACATAAACCAACAACCCCCCAAAGAATCTCTTCGTAGTTCTCAGGCTTAAGAATTTTCTCTTCCATGTTGCACAAGCCATAGTTCTTCCCATGAACTGTTTTTATAAGGAGATCTGATTCTGTTAGAACAATTTCCAGCAACAGTGAGTCCACTACCTTTCCCTGTGAACTCTTCTTTTTTGAGTTTTCAGAAAATAGCATCTATTTTACAGGAAGCTGTGCCATTTCAACATAGATTTTGTTTTCAAATCAAGACACAAAGAGGAAACAGAAGCTGAAATTTGAAATTTTGTCTCTGAACACTATAATTTCTCTTTAAGAAATAAAAATGCTGAGGTTTCATGCTTGTTAACTGCTTGAATTTTACACTGAAGCATCAAAATACATAATAAAATTAGTTAAAAATGTTAGAGTGGGTGTATATAATAGTGATTTTAGGATGGTATAAATATCATTTCAATTAACACTAACAATTTAAAAATTTAAATGAAAGCACTTTAAATGTAAAAAGAAATATTTTTACCTTTTTCAAAATGAGATAGTTTAAGATTAGGAAAACAAACTAAATTCAATATGATGCAATGAGGAATTTTTCTCCCTATCAAAAATTTTTGGAATGACACATTCCTGAAAAACATTTCAGTCTGAGTGTTTCAACATTTTCTCATGTAGAACTATCATGTATTTTTTTTCCCAGTGCTGCTGATTTCTCTGAATTTAAATAGTGTTACAAACATTTTTAACTGCATACTGTACACTGAAAACCCTCTCAACACTTTCTAATGAGTATGAGATTTGGAGGTGAGCATAAGTTTCTTTTGGGGATGAAGAGATTAGGTTGTATGAAGAAGAGAAAACACAAAATACAGAAGAAAATAATAACAATAGTAATGATAAAAAATATAAACCCAATAGCAACAGTTAATTATCTTAAACCTTAATTGCATTAGAATCAAAATCTGGAGACCCACTTCCGCAACAATGATTACTACTGGAATTATGAATATATTACTTTCTACTAGAAATTGAATAAAATAAAAGCATACAGAAAAGCATACAGAACTTATTTCCCCCTTCCCCCAGACCAAAATAGAAAGGGAGCAAGATGTGTCTATTTACATTATAGTAAAAGATTTTGAATGTATTTATTCCAAAGATCTATGCTAAAGACTTAAGAGGTCATGAGGAATATGCAGAGACATTTCCCAAGGGACAGGCAACATACATTACAATGAAAAGAGAAACATGTACAAATTAATCAAACAGTGACTATGGGTGTTTTCAGCATCTTTAACACCGGTGGGGAGCATTTAGGAATCAATATGTGTACTAAACAACAGCTTCTTATAGCAAAATGTCACACACACTTCCCAGAATGGCTAATATTAAGACCCAGAATACTCTACTGACCGAAGCAAAATGAAGCAAATTCAAAAAAGTAAACCAAACTGTGTGATTAGCTGTGATTGAAAGCAGCATCTTTGAAAGGTACAATTTCCCCTATCAACAAGCAGAGCCCTGCTTTTCACATAAAAGGAATACCAGCCACCTTTCAGTGCAGCCCTTTCAGACACAAAGAATTTCATGGGATCGTGAGGAATGAATATGTTGCTCATGAAGACTGGAATGTTATACCACAGTGAAACAGCAGCAGCAGTGTGAAATGAGAAAAACCCAGATTTCCCTTTTGGCTGGTAATTTAAGAGATAAATAAGGAAAACAAGGATTAGAATACAGACCTCCTTTCTCTCAGTGGAGTATCAGAGGCATTAGGCTTCCAAATTATGTTTTCTTTTTCATGCTCTCTCCCTATGAATATTGATGAGCCAGTGTGTAGCCAGGAATGCCTCAACAGGAGTCATGAATTTACATATATTTTGGGGATAGGACCTGTCCCTAGGTAATAGAAGATGCAGAATTAAACCCATTCAAGCTCAGGAAGTTTGATTCTTAAGCAAGTGATTTAAGAACCAGGTTATAGGAAAAGAAACATGAAAACTAGGAATAAATCAAAAACATTGCAGAAAATTTTGCCTCTTGTCTCTTAACAAAATTCCCAGACTTAAATAGTATTCATCTTTCTAAGTGCTGGTTTAAACAATGAAATGTGGCATATAATGTCCCAGTAAAAATCCTTTATGCATGATAGCTGAATGCACCATTATGTTCAATACTTGTTCTCACTAAATATCTAGGAAGACAGGTGGCAAATGTTTACTCTGATCTTCCATCAGTTTAAGAATAGTAAAACACAGAATGAAAATATGCATATATCAAAGACACTGTAATAGAAAAAACCATGATGGGGATATGGAAAAAAAAAAAAAAAAAAAAAAAGAGGGAAAAAAACCCCAAAAAAAAACAAAAAAAGAGCATTCTGAAAACTTATAACACAGTAAGGGAAAAATAAAAAAGTCAGAAAACTATAAAGAAAAGAGGATGAGTGCAAACCTCAGATGAGCTTTTTACGAATCAACATATCCAAGGTACATTTTAGGGAAAAATAAAATAAAACAAAGCAGTAAGACTATTATTCAAACAGAAGACTCTCTGCCCCAAGGCTATAGCTAAGGCTGGGGCTCATCAACCCTTGCTCCCTGCTGACTTAAAGTATTTCAACTAAGAGAGTTTGAAGAACAAAAGATGTGAATCTCAAAGCAACTAATGAAAGGAAGAGAAAGCTCCACCTCCCACCCTGAGCTAGCTCAAGAAACAGCAAAACACATATGAGCAGAGCAGAGCTTATTTTTTTGCTTTTACAGTCTCTTGAGAAAACAAAAAACAAAAAAAAAAAACCAAACAGCCAGAATGCTCCTGGACAGAAATCTCCAATATGTAAAGTCAAAAATAAAGCTTCACTAAGTACAGAAAGCTTCCTAGCATATATCCTTCCATGCACATATGTGTTCAAGCTCTCCTATTTTGGCCTCCAATAGATATTTTAGGAAATATTTTTTGGAAAAAATGAAACAAGCAAACAAACATAGGAACAAAAAAAAAAAAAAAAAAAAAAAAAAAAAACCAAAAACAAAACAACAAACAAAAAACCCACCCAAAAACCTAAAAATGCCACAAAAAAACAGAACAAAAAAGAATCCGTAAAGAAACGGAACTCATGCTTCTGCTTCTGTACCTCTTGATTTCAGCAAATGTTCCTTATACAAAAGTAATACTTAATTTTTCCAGCATCCTCGTGAACTCTGAGTTCTTTTTATGTTAGATGTGATTCCCATAGCTCTTCTTCAGTATCAAGCTACTTGGATTTTTTTTCTAAGTTTCACTTTAAGAAATATTGCTTTCATGAATGGGCTTTTACCTGAGTTTGCCAAGAATGCACAGTGCAGCATTCAGTGAGATGAAGAATTACAGTGTGGAATGATGAGGGAAAATGTTTTCAGAAACTGTCAAAGCTGCTTTGATCCAAGTGAACATTAACAACAGTGTTTCATGAAAAAAATCTATTCTATAAAATGATACTGGGGAAAACCAGGAAATTTTTAACTTTGAGGAACAGGAGAACATTAAGTCATGATGCACCAGAAATGTGACACACATTTACATTTTCTTCTTTATTTGAAAAGTTTATTTTTAAATGCACTTTTTAGTTATGTATTTAAAAAATATTATTTTTTCCAGCATGATTTTTTTAATTAGTGCCAAAATGAAAATGAAACTTAGGAGAGCTAACACCTGAGCAAGTGAAATCTAACACTGTTATGAGAGGTTGTAGAGGTGCAACCCTCACACCACGCCTGTGATATAATGGATCTATAACAGCTCAGACAGTAATAATGATCAAACAGAACCACTGCTAAATCTGATCTGACTTTAAATCAGCTGAGAAGCTGTCAGGAAGATATTTGACAAAGGGCTTTAGCACTTTATATCCTGATGATGTGCTTGGATGCAGGATGCTCACCTGCCTTTCCTACACCACACCGTCACCTAAATGCTCTCCTCTCCCTTGAATGAAAAGTTGCCTGCACAGCCAGAAAGATCCAAAATAGCTTTTAATTTTTAATAAGAGGATGAAGACTTCAGAGAGAATTTGCTTTATAACAGAGTCAGGTAACAACACATTAAGTCAGCTAAACCTTTGAAATCTCCAGGAAACAGTTACAGCTTTTTCTTTACTTTGTGATGGGGTCCTCCCTTCCACAAGGACTCAAGCCTGTTTTTTCACTCCAACCCTTCATCTGTTTAAGAGAATCATGACAGGTAGGTCTTACGTAATATCAAAACTGGAAGAAAAGCTATTTTTGCCTTGTATCAGGTTAGCACTTCACAAAGCATTCTTGACAAGTCTTGTTAAACATTAGGAGGTGAAAGCAGAACAAAAATCTGTGTGACACAAGTGGACAGACAAAATTTTATCACTGCGGAATTAACCACATGCGTATCTGGCCCATACCTCATTTCTCAACAAATCCAGAAACTAATGCAGTGTTTGTTGAGAAAACCATTATAGTATTATTTCTCTTGCTCTTCTTTATTACTCAGTTTCTGCCCCAGAGCAGACTGCATTTGCAGAGCACCATGTGCTCATTTACCTATGCATAATCAATAACTCTTAGACAGAGCTCTAAGTGTTCAGATTCTATGATGATTCTGTCCATACCATTATCAAGGCAATTTTTGTCTTAAAGAAAGCAAACCCAACAAATGTTGTCATGAAATGCTTCACTAAGTAAACCATAGAGAAAATTGCACATAAAACTTTAAAGAGAATAAGGGTCAGATCAACCTTTGTCAGTACTGTGTCTGCTTTTGTCAAAAAATAGCACTTGACAATATCACTTTTATTCAGAAGAAGAACATGGAAAGTGAAAAAAGCTCTTTAGAAGTCCTTGTAGCTAATACTTGATCGAAGAAGTACGGATAAAAGCCTGAAAAAAAGTTTTAATATACAATAAAACTTGTCTGTTTATCACCTATCATGAAAGTTAGGACTAAGAAGATGACAACAATCTTCTTCAATAAAATGCAAGATTTCTGAAACTACAAAGAGTTTCTTATGTTGGCTACCTTTTGAAGAGAAGGCTAGGTATATTTTTGCTTTGTTTTATTAAATTTTGTTGTCAGCAAAAGTATCACAGGTAATCTGTGAATGCATGACAAAACCTGAGATGTATTCAGTGATTAAAGCAATGAAATACTTCTAAAGCAATGAAATTCTTCTAATAAGACATTTTTTTTTTTTTTCCAATCACAGTTTTGCTGAGGATAGTTATAGGCAGCACAGTGTTATCTATACCTTTCCTATATAATATGCAGCAATTTGACTACGTAACTTACTTTCACACCACTTTTGTCAATGATCAGAAAAGATCCTTTCTTCCTCACGACTTTCGGCATAGCTGCTGGGAAATGAAAGTTGAAAATGCTTGAATAAATGGAATATAGAAGATTTATTCAACAACTGAATTATTTAAATCTACATAAGGAATGAGACCTGCAAGTCAAAGCTTCTGTTTGCAGTTCTCTAGGCTTTTTGGAATTTGATATATAATTTCCTTAACTGTTATGGTGTTTGAATCTAATTATTTATTTTTCTTGAAATTACTACATGTCATGGGCTCAGCAGTAGCAGTCATTTTTCTCCTTAGTAGTTGGTGCAGCACTGTGTTTTTGACTTGTGGCCTGAGAACAGCGCT
>JAOEHY010027864.1:51877-70435 GCA_025447955.1 Psilopsiagon aurifrons | reverse complement strand
GCAAACTTGCTGAGGGCGCACTCAATCCCACTGTCCATGTCACTGACAAAGATGTTGAACAAGACCAGTCCCAACACTGATCCCTGAGGAACACCACTCGTTACTGGCCTCCAGCTGGACATTGGGCCATTGAGCACAACACTCTGCATGCGGACATCCAGCCAGTTCCTTATCCACCGAGGGGTCCACCTTTCAAATTGATATCTCTCCAACTTAGAGACAGGATGCAGTGTGGGACAGTGTGAATGCTTTACACAAGTCCAGGTAGATGACATCAACTGCTCTGTCCCCGTCCATCAGTTCCGTAGCCCCATCATAGAAGGCCACCAGATTGGCCCGGCAGGATTTCCCCTTAGTGAAGTCATGCTGGCTGTCACCAAGCACCTTGTTGTTTTCATGTGCCTTAGCATGCCTTCCAGGAGAATCTGCTCCAAGATTGTGCCAGGCACAGAGGTGAGGCTGACTGGTCTGTAGTTCCCTAGTCATCCATTTTCCCCTTCTTGAAAATGGGGCTTATATTTCCCTTTTTCCAGCCATCGGGAACTTCACCTGACTGCCATGATTTTTCAAATACGATGGACATATATAATAAAATCCCACAGGAGCAAAAGCATACTCATATTCAAGCCCACATTTTAAAACAAAAAATCTTAACGCTATCTGAAACTTATGAAATAATGCTTGTAAATAATATGCATGTGCTGCTATATGAGCTCTCCCCGCAAAATACAAGATCATACAAAATCTCCACACCTTCTTCGGAAGAGGAGTCTTCAGAATAGATAATGATTCCGTTATGCAGTCTACAATTTCCTCAGCGGCTTCTGCGTTATTTAGACAGAATACCATTGCATCCCCAATATCGTTCTTCCGAGGTGTTAATCCACGCAGAATTTCCTCTAATTTGTCTCTTTGTCTGAAATATCAGAATTTTTAATACTTTCAATATAAAATGAACAATATTTTGGGGAATTTCCACTTAATTATGCTTTTGATTTTTCCATCTTTAGGAGAAAAGCAATTTTAAATATTTTTATATTCTGTTGTCTGAATGTTTTTAGTGACTCATGAACAAATGCATCCAGATTACATAAAGAGCAAAAAATTCCCACTCAAGTCTTGATTACATACAGAAGTCAAGGAAAAATAACAAATACCTAACACAGCACATCAGTATCTCTAATAAGGTTATTGTCTTTTAGGATTTAATTTAAGCTTAAATCAAAACAGACAAATCTAAAGCATGCAAGTAATTTCTGCTGTAGAATAAAAAACATTAGATGCAGAAAGCTGGTAAGAAGCAATTATTTCAGGTTCTTCCTAACCTCCATATATAGACAACACTCTCAAAAGAGTATCTTTTTGAGCCCTTCAAAAAAAAGATATAAGAAATATATTATATACTAAAACCTCTAGAAATATGACTGGTATAACTATGATGAAAAGAATAAAACAAAACAAAAAAATCCGCATGCTAAGATCACAGTTGGAATGGTAACAGCAAAATTAGGAAACTCATGTATGAATTTCCACTACTACAGCCATCCCGACCACAATTCACAGAGAACTCAGATAATATCTCTTCCTGCTTATTCACAACTGCTCCCAATTTTAACATGAGAGCATAGCAATGTTGAGCTGCTACATACCCCCACCAATAAATATGAAGAGAAAGTGGGGGGAAAACTCATCTTCCCACACACCTTCAAATAAAGGGTTAATAATATTTCATAGAATTATAGCATAGTTAGGGTTCACAAGCAGCTTAAGATTATCTAGTTCCAACCCCCAACATTGTTCAATGACAAATCTAACCAAATCCAGAATGCACCTAGCAACAAACATCATAAAAAAAGACTAACCAAAAAGCACTGAGGTTAAATGACTTTCTAAGTAACACGACAAGCACGGTTACATTTAAGGGATGACATAACTACAAAATCGCAACAGGAAAAAAGCTAAGCAGATTAGCATTGCCCTATAAATTGCCCAAACAAGCCATATAAATTGATGGAATTCCATACTCTTCCTTAAGTGCACCCTTCTTGTTTGGTTCTTCCACAAACGCTTCTGTTTCTTGCTCTTCTGACATCCCATGCAAGTATGGATTCAATGGTGGTGGCCTCCAAAACGATCCATTCTTGAACATACGGAAATCTTCTGTCCTCCACTTCGTTGGAGCATCTCCCTAAAAGAAAACAGAAGTATTTTAATTCTGGTATTCTTCATTTCA
Organism: Psilopsiagon aurifrons; assembly: GCA_025447955.1. Classification (NCBI taxonomy): domain Eukaryota; kingdom Metazoa; phylum Chordata; class Aves; order Psittaciformes; family Psittacidae; genus Psilopsiagon; species Psilopsiagon aurifrons. The sequence continues at coordinate 68,202 of JAOEHY010027864.1, read as the reverse complement.
TTACGTTTAAAGTTATGAATTGTCACTAAAATTCTACTTGCCTGAAGAATTGAATAAAGCTTCCATCTGTAATATACATGGGCTGGAGTCTGGTTTTCAAATAAAAACCTAGATCAAACAGCAAAGAAAAGATACAAACCATATCACACATTATTTAACTGAGGAGAATCCAAAGGAAGTAATAAAATTTAAAAAAAAACAAAACAAAACAAAAAAAAACCCCACCAAACTCTGTTCAAAATCCCACCTAGCTGCTGAGTGAACTCAAGATAGTTAAAATCATATACACCTACTGCACAGCTGTGAAGAACAAGTACAACTGCTTATGCACATATACATGCAATCTGCAAAGCGGAGTGCAGAATTCAACAAAGGCAAAGCATTTGTCAGAAGTTAAAAGGAGAAAAACAGGGTTAAAAAGAATGCCCGTGGAAACAGACAGTAAAACAGAAGAATCATGAGTGGGAAAAGTCACTATGGGAGCAACTGCAACCTCAGCACAAGTGGTGCAGGAACTTGCAGCTGCACAGGTTTCTCAGAATGAACTTCAGTTTTTTACCACTAAACTGCCTGAGTTGTCAGATCATGGACAAGGCTTGGAGGGCGGAAGGGGGCATGGGTAGCCCATTTTTAATGGCCAGGATATTTTCTCAATTTGTATACAAAGAACATAATGAAGCACACTTAAACCTTTCTGCAAGCAAACTATTTTTAAACAGTCACTTAGATTTTCCCTGGAAAAGCTTTTCAGTAACTGCATTTCACAAGAAATTTGGAAATTAACCCTTTTTTATACCACTAACAACAACAGCTGGAAATTCTGACAATTTTATCATGTTGCCCAGTATTTCATCATATTTGCACTAACATCAAAAGAAGAACAACTTCCAGCTCTTGCTAAAGTTACAAATTAGGCTCCAGGAAGACTGGACTTTACATTGAGTTACTATGCCCGTTTTGGGGAAGACCAATCTTTTTTTTTTTAAGAAAGGAATGCTACTACTTCCACTGATGACTTCAAATTCCTCACAAAAGTGTATATAGTGTACAGTGTTTCATTTCTCCATACATATCAGTAACAACTGGAATTAAGTGCTTTCTTCAAAAATGTAACATCGGCATTTGTACAACTGAAAAGATTTAAATCTGCATACAAGGACAGACATAGTAAAACCAACTCTTACTAGCATTTCAGAAATGCAAAGTATCAGCAACAATGAAAACAGTTAGTGTTATGTCAAACTGAAGCAATTTAATAAGCACCTGAACATGGGATTGTTGATTTCTCGGTTCATGATCATGGCTTCAAACATAGGCCCTTCCCGTACCACAAACTCTATCATTCGATGTATCAAAGCGAGCAAATTCCTACAACAACAACACAGTTAAAGAAAAATTGATTCAGACCTAACACTATATAGAACTACACTCCACCTAAGATACTACAACTGTGCAGGAGATTATTTTGCTGTACTGTTAAGAGAACTGTACAGAAGATTGGTAGCATGGAACATATTATAGCCTTCCATCATAGACACAGGCATTCTAAAATATAAACATGCCTACAACTGGTTGAGTAAGAATTTAAGAGGAAACCTCTTTCCTGAATTTTCACAGCTTAGCCTACAACCATCTGCTTAATAGTCCTTATGCATAAAATGGGCAACTGAACACCAAAGTACAATTAACTATCCAAAACCTAAGCCTTCATCTAAACTGTCTAGAACTAATACCAAAGTGTTAGCCAAAGTTCTACAGAGGAACAAGTGGCTGAATATTATGCTTAAAGACACACAGTTTTGAATATTCAAGACAAACTGCATTTAGCTTTCAAATATTCAAACATGAAAAGCAAAATAACCTCCTTGATGCCAAACAGGGCAATGACCTTATTAAATTTAGATAATCTCTTTGTGGTTAAGACTCAACTATTGACATTAGAACATTGTTTCATGTCATACCATCCAATGTCTCCTCCCTTACACATTCAAGTGAACCAAGTCACAATTAAAAAATTAAATAAAAAAAAATGGAATAAAAATCTGAATTCATTTCATTCAGCACTACATCCTGAGACAGGCAAGAAGCGGATGTGAAGTGCACATTTTTCAAGCCACATCTGCAATGCAGAGTCACTTATAAATGCTAACAGGAGACAGTCCTTTAAGTTTCGTGAAGAATAGGGATCACCAGTTTCCAACCTTTTCAGTTTTTTTGGAAACAGGATCCTGAATTTTCATATATAGATTTCCTACTTATATCAAAAGCTCCACAGCATGTGTCCCTTGAATGCGATGCAAACAAATAAAAATACACAGATTTTTACATTTTTTAACTTATTTTCTTAGATTTAACAAATGGGTATCGTTTCTTCATGTTATCTCATTAGACTTTCTTTTAGAGCTTTTTTAATTATTAAAATTCAAAAACTGTTACATTAAAAACCTGCAGAATTTTCTATTACTTCTTAGTAACGAGGTGATTATTTTCTACCATAAGTTTTCAAAGTTACAGATATAATGCACTAGATTCAAGAAAAAAAAAATCAACTAAAAACACAGTAATAAAAACCTGTCCCTGCCATCTGCCAACTTAACAGATGTGCTGGTTTATACCAGCTAGCACAAACCTACATTTGCCTCAAATATTACACAAAAAAAAAATACAAACTGCTACCAGTTTTTTTCCTGTATTTCTTTTTTATAATCCCAGAAACACTGTAAAGAGGACATAGTCTCAGGAAGTCTGTAGCCATTTTATTTAAAGCAGCATTCTGAAAGTCTAAATAGCAAGGCTGTACTTGTCACATGAACTGTATTTGAAAACATCAGTAAGAAAACAATTACCAACCAGCTTTCAAGCCTCTGAGCTGTCACACCATTAATTTATTTTAAGGCAAGTTCAATGTGATCATTTCTGGCTTCCTGCAAGAACCATGCCATTGATTTTCATCTAATTTTTCTTTCATCAAGTACCATAAAGTTGCATAAGAGTCACTTAAGCTTGAACAAGAACATCTGCTTTGGAAAGACCTCAGATGTATGAAAAAAGATTCAGCACATCCCATATCTGAACGAGGTTGTTACATGCATTTTGCTATATAAGACATGACTACTTGAAAGTGAATTTCTCAAAAAAAAGATTTAATAGTGTATACTCAGGTTTTTCTGTTTTGGAAACACAAAGAAGTAAGAGATGTTAAAACCAGTATTAACTAATGACATTATAATTAAATACACCATCCCACTGAAGCCAGTTGAAATTTCTGCATGATGCAATGCAACACATAACAGTCTCAGCAGCTGTCATTAGCATCTTTGAAACTCATCAGGAAAAAAAATTTTCAAATACAATTCAATCACCATGAGCTTTTCTTAAACGAGCTTTCAAAATGCTACAGTAAATAAGATGGAAACATTTTCCTCTGAAAGCTACTTACTCTGTAAGCACTGTAAACTTTTACAAGTACTTGCTCTACTACTTGGTATTTTTCTCCAATCAAGACTCTTCCTGGTTGTCCTAATTACTCACGTCTTTACCCAACAAAAATTGTATTGACTTGAAATTTAATCAAGAAATACTAGTGTGTTTGAGCATCGATTGACATGTATGTTAATATAACTTCCTTCACAAACCTCTTTCGCCCCCCACACACACACGAAAAAAAAAAGGGACTTTGTGACAATTAAAACAGTGTAGTAAAAAAAGATGATAGTTTTACGTACATTATTTTAAAATGTCATTTATCTTAAAGTTGGCCAACAAAAAAAAGTTTTTCAGTTATAATAAAACCACATTTATTGGAGCCGATCGTACCAATGTCTGGTCAAAAACTGTATACTTTCCCAATCCATCCCATGATGTTTTCCTGGTCCCCCGCTGCCGCAGACAGTTCAGCTGGTGTTGCTCACCAAGGCCAATGTCAAAGAGAATTTGGTAATCTTTTGTGCTTATTTACTTTTAAAACAGTGTTGTGTTCCTATGTTTGGGAAAAGGTTTTAGCTTAACTGAGCAAGAGTATACCTATGCTAGTGAGAAGGTAGGAGCACTGATGGGGACCAAACTGTAAAAATACCCTTGAAATACAGAACTACCTTTTTCAGCATCCAAGATTATTAACTGCTGAACATAAAAAATAAATAAAAAAAAAAAAGGCAGAAATAATAAAAGATTAAAAAATATTAAAAAAAATAAAAAGATAGAAAAAAGAAAGGGGGAAAAAATCCCATAGCACCATAACGGAGACAGCTGCCTCTTAGCTACTAAGTACTCAGAGACTGATGTCAGGACTTAGCATCTCCAAGACAAGCTATTTCACCCTAGCGTTCACTCACAAAATTACCCTGCAACTATTCCTAGTGCTCAAATTAAATGCAAGAAGATAATTACTTAAACCTCTCTTCACAAGAAAAAAAAAAAATTAGTTAAGATAATAAGACTGTAAAACACAAACATTTCTTGCAAGTGTCATGAAACAACCATTGCTCAGTCAAGCCATTACCTTTTCCTCAACATCACCATTTTTCTTTAAAATTCCGAAGGGGAAATTTTCTATATTTAGATCAGTAATAATAAAGAAAAACATGTACCTTTCTGTTGGGATAACCACTTTGACTATGGCTTGCGACAGAGTCTGTATATGAAGTCACATCAGATAATAAACATAGAATATGTGAGTATTGTTAACAAGTAACAAGCAAAAATATACATATGCAATGAAAATACTACACATCTATCACAAGTTTTGCAGGCAATCACTGCTGTGAAGTTATAACTAAGCAATTACACAAAATGCAAATGGTTGTCAGTGAACCATAAAGGTTCACTAATTGCAAAGTATCAGAACATTCCTGTCAGAATGTACATTGATGCAGTGAATAGGTACTATGCTGATATAATTAAGAAAGGAGTTCTTAAGTTTATGAAAAGATTCTAAAGTATTTGACTTGAATCACGTTGATATTACTTTATTCCCAAGTCTTACAAAAAACAGCCCTAACATTTAAGTGTCATTCAAAGAATCAACAAATTCTTACAAATGTAAATCAAGTTGGATTGTGATTAAAGATACTTACCCTTTTATCAGCTAACAGTCCAGAAAAAAAGTTTGAAAACTGACTCCGTAAGTAGCATAAAATACTTACTCAATGTCCAGATTAATTACCTTCTACATAAAAATATATCAACTCCACTAAAATAGTGTAAAAATAATGCTACCCAACTTAAAATGTAGTATTTTCTCTAAATAAAACAATTTAGATCCTGCAATTTGGCAGCCAACAAAGGGGGGGGACGTAGGAGAAAAAAATCCAGGGAGCCTGGAGGGGGAAAATGATAGCCAAATTTAAAGCAGCACTAAAATAAATCAAGACCAAACATATTGTTTCCTAACAAAGACATGAAGCAGAATTTCAGGAATTAAGTAGGTTCCCCTGGGCTACAGCAGGGAGCCGCTGAGTTTGTACACTAAGTGCCGCCAAAGTCAGCCTGAACAATGCAAATCTATGAAGCCACTGAAATACTGTCACAAGTGTAGTATTTATCATTGAGATATGGCCCAGGGTACTGTAAGTTACCTTCTCAAAATCTTCCTTGTTTTTTGGAGGTGGTAACATTGGAGCATTAGGATTCTTCAATCTTTCCCTAGGCTGGGCATTAAAAGGCAGTCCTGATGGAGGAGGTGGGAGGGTATGCTCCATCATAGAAGGTGGGATGTATATTGGATGTGGCGGTATAGGTACAGCTTTGCCCCAGCCTAACTTCATTTCAAACGACATAATCATCTTGCCTGAAAAAGTGAAAGTAAATTATAGCCATTATGCTACAAATTGGTTCTGCACTGCTCAAGATTTCTCCATGTAAGCGAGCATTTAGGTTTGCCTGCCACGGTTAACTTTTTGCTTAACTGCCGATTAGTGTATCAGATCTACCAGGCTACATCATACAAACAAGTCTATTGCATGTAATGCTTAATTAATCCTCACCCAAAGCACATTTTCAGGAGACTGCAGTACAAATTACTTGACTTGCTGGGGGAAAAAGAATTTTAAAAATTTGATACTCCGCACATGAGAATGAATAATTTTTAAATCATACTATTTCTGCAGTTCAATTCACCAAAATGTTTTGCTCACAATAACAAACTTGAAATTATGCTATCAAAACCAAATGTAAGAACTCGTACATAGTGTAAGCCTTACTAACAGTCCTAGTAAAGGACGATTTTGACTAAACTGTGCAAGGGCAACCTTTCAGTTTTTATTCTTTTTGTCTTGGATGCCAATTTTTTTTTTATTTTCAGGCTCTTCCTGAACTGTAAAGACACAGCTTTCTTCATTTCTTGTATAAAAAATTACACATCCAGTGCAGTAGTTACCTTTTCACTATTAGGAATTTAGCCATTACTCTAAAGAACAGAACATATTTGTCACCAATTATTTATCATAGTCTGTGCCCTAGTTAAATTTATACACAAAAAAAAAATAATTGTTGGGAAACAACTACAATAGACTGCTTTCTTAAAACAGCCTGTTCAGAGCAGAGATTATCATACATTACCCCCTGCTCACGTCTTCAGAACAGCTGGAAATGTTACATCATTACCCACAACAAAAGCTACCAGTATACTCAGCCCTTGTACATGCTGTAGTTTGACAACATTCAGCTGCCAGTACAACAGTGTGAACTAAAATCACCGCCAGTGCAATACGTATTCAAGTTACAGCATGCCTACCTACTAGCCTGACAAAACAACTTGAAGACAGTTACTCCCCAGTATTCCTACGAAAATAATTAGAATTCCAAAACGAGAATTCTGTTTACCATTTAAATTCTTTAATGCTCTTTCAGCATCTCTCCTATTCATAAAGGCAACAAAGCCACAATTTCTCTCTCTCGCTCTTTCTTCATCAGTTCTTGGCCACATAATTTTAACACTTGCTAATGGCCCAAAGCGTCCAAATTCTTGACATAACATCTCTTCATTCATCTACAGGAAAAAAAGGTAACAATTATCATCTTGCTACTGTATTTCTAAGATTCTCAGCCATATTACTGTCCAAATGTAGAGATTTTAATTTGCTGAGTTTCTTGGAAAACAACACTTTATTGATGCCTCCCCAATGCAATCTACTGCAAAAAATAATAATTTTTAGAACTGTATTTTAAACTGAGTGTACTCAAATTTTTGAGATCTGATCAACCTTGCATAAAGATACCCATGGAAAAATAATTTTAACTGAGTATTTTTCCATCTAGTAACCAACAGTCTAAACCTTAATTTTTGCATCCTCATGCGCAGAGCATTTATTCAATTGAACACTGCCTCTATGGTCACCAGCTCTACCTAGTATATGGGTTTAAACATATGCATATGGTTTACAGTAAAAAGAGGGAAAAATTGCCAACGGAAAAAAATTCATCTGTACCCAATCATGCCAGCACTGCATTCCTTGACTCCGAACTTACCTGAGGATTAATATTTCCGAGATACAAATTTGTTGTGCTTGGATCTCCAACATCATGTGACCCTGGTGCATAATCATCCAGTACTACAATGATGGAGGAAAAAAAATGGAAAAAAAAAGAAGTCATAATTTTTGCTATGCATTTAAGTGGCAACATTAGACTGAATGAGAAAAGAATCTCTATTACCACCAGATGATCTGTTTCTTCTTGACGGAGCATCCACTGAATAAAGAGAAGAAAAACACATATATCATTTAGTCTTCAAATCATGTACCCCAAACATACATAAAAAATATTATCTACTTACTTGAACGACGCTGGCCATCTGAATCTGACTGCGGTGGTTCAAAACGACTCAATCTACCTTTTGTTTTATGTCTTTCATCACGTTCCTCTTGTATTCTACAAACGTTTAATGTAAATAACAACTTAATATCGTTTTGAGGGGTTTATTGTATAATTTTAAAATATACTTTAGAATTATGAGATTTTTTAATATTAAGCAATGGGCTTCTTAAAGATATAAAATTGTACTATTTTTTAAGTTCTGTTTAATAAACTGGAATATATCTAGCAGAATTATTCCAGCTGCATGCTTCCTCATTCATACTGTCAGGGTGATTTAATCTCAAACAAAATTTACTTGGTTTTAGAAGCAGTTTACAAGACCAGAAATAAGAACTGTGCTCTGAAAGTGACCCAAATTCAACATAAAACTGCCAGAGATCCACTGACCATTCAGATGACTTTTTAAGATGCACACAACTCCTTAGCATCTATTTCCCCTTCTACCTTTTCTAAGCCTGTAGGCCATCTCGTAGCATGATGGACAGCCCCACATGACTACTTCCACAACATACAGGATCTCATCTCATTTTATGCCTCTAAAGACAGTACTCACAAAACAACTACTTGGCCATTTATGGCTTCATAACGCAGTACCTATTGTTTACCAATGCATACAAGTCATTTTGTTTTCCATCTCTAACATCAGGGAAAATGTACGGCACATGACACTCCAGATGTGCTGCTCTATCTGTTGTGTTATACATTCAAAGTGAAAGAATCTTTGAGTATTATTCAACTTGGTTTTGAAATTAGGCAAGTTGAAGTATACCTCTAAATTTTAATTCCAAGCTGAAGTACATCTCTAAATTTTAATTCCAAGTCTTTTTTCTGCATTAACACAAAAGCTCAACCTCAGACTGCAATTCCTCTGGGGATAGTTTGAGAGACACTGACAAAAGATCTTACTCTTCCTTAGTCTGCTCTGACCACACCACCTAAGTCTTGGAAGGCAGAGATGCAGGGACTGTGAGAACGAAGACCCTGGGCCCACTGGAGGAGAGGATCTGGTATGAGACCATCTTAAGAACCTGAGTGTATACAAGTCCATGGGACCTGATGAAATCCATCTGCAGGTCCTGAAGGAGCTGCAAATGAAGTTGCTAAGCCACTGTCCATCATATTTGAAAAATCATGGCAGTCAGGTGAAGTTCCCGACGACTGGAAAAAGGGAAATATAACCCCCATTTTCAAGAAGGGGAAAACGGGTGAGCTGGGGAACTACAGACCAGTCAGCCTCACCTCTGTGCCTGGCAAAATCTTGGAGCGGATTCAAGGCCAGGCTGGACATAGCCTTGGGTGATATGGTTTAGTGGGAGGTGACCCTGCAGGGAGGTTGGAACTAAATGATCTTAAGGTCCTTTCCAACCCTAACTATTCTATGATTCAATGAAATTATGTCACTCCACAAGCATCTGGGGAAAGAAACTTACTTTGAGAAACAGCATGCCAAGAATGATCCTAAATATTGTCTGTGAAAACAAGGTAAAAACCTTGCATTTTCCTTATTTACAATAAAAAAAAAATAGTCAAACTTACTGCTTTAATTCTTCTTTGAAAAGTTCCAAATTACTCTTTTTCTTTTCCTTCTCTCCTTTCTTCAAAGGCTAAAATTAAAGATATATCAGCCAACATTTCAGCAGATAAGATGAACAAAAATAAAAACTACATGTATATAACAAATATTTAGATAATTTCCATGCATATTTTACCCACAGCTTTCAAATCAAGAAAACTACAGGAGAGAAAAAAAAAAAACACCACAAAAAACAAGACTTGAAAACATTAAGACTGAGCACTATCAAACACAAAGCTAGAAAATATGAAATTAAAGATAGCTTAAGCAAATCTTGACTACTTCTCAGTGCTACAAAGCGGCATGTGTGATCATTCTCTCTACAACATACAAATTTAAAATAACCATGTTTTATTTTGTCGGTTTGTTCCACTTAGGAACTTAGAAGCTGACTACACCCCTAGCAAACCATCATGCTCTAATTATGTGTGTGCATATATATGTAAATTAACTTACATACATATGTTCAACTATTTTATTGACAGACTAACATTCTACATGAAACAAATTTCTTCTCTTGCTTCCTTTCAGATATAAATACAGGTCTGAAGAAATAGTTATTCCAAATAATACAAGATGATCGAAAAAAAAAAAAAAACAAAAAACAAAACCAACACTCTGGAATGACAAATATGGATATTGTAATTTGTTTTTTTACTGTAATATGTGTACCTTAACTAACTTGTGAACTTTCATCTTCAACAACATTGCTTTCATATAACCAAATTTAAATGAAAACGTTTCCAATAGGCAGACATACAAAATATTTATTGTGTTACACACTACAGCTTTGGAAAAACTGGACTTCCTACTCACCCCAGGCATAGTTGTTTGTTTGTTTTTGTTTTTGGGGATGGTCTGCCAAATAAATAAAATCATTTTTACCTCATTATCTTCAATCACCATTGGACAGGGCAAGTGAGCAAACTGATTGCATTACTTGATAAGTATTTACAATAAATTTGAAAAGCAGTAATATTCTCACAGTACAAACACTTGCATATGACATAACAGAGCTCAGCATAATAAAAAAATGCTACAATTCATTTCTGTAACTGTAGAGTTTTACATACAATGAAAATCACAACTGCCATCCAGTATTACCACAGCAGTCAAAATCTGACATTTTGATTAATGTTGGAAGGATGGGATTACTCACAATTATCACATTACATCTGATTTCCCACCCTTACAGGCAGTATGATTTATGTTCCACTGAAGCTTAAAAATTGTAGTGAGCTCTATCAAAACACTTTTGAAAGACATCCAAGACATTAATTACACATTACACATACAGTAGTAATAGTAATCATAGGTAACTACCACACAATAACTAAGTTTGTTAATATTTCCATTACTTTTTATGATGAAATCTTGGTTTAAACAAACAAAAAAAAAAAGTATCACACCACGCTTTTGACAGAGGTCAAAATAAAATAAATAAAAGTAAGGGGCTCAGCTTCAAAAATGTGCAACCTCTATAACCCATGTGGAGCAACTCGAAGCGCAAAGGGATTTCTCAAACATCACCTTAAATAAAATTTCAAAAACCTCACCAAGGAAAACTTAATCATGGCAAAGGTCAGGGAATTTTTTTGTTATAAAAAGCTAAAAAGAGATGGCAGTAAGAAGAATTGCTTCTAAAAACTTCACAAATTCTTGGGATTGGAGATACTGTTACTTTGCAAGTCACTACATCTGTATTCATGAGAAGTCTGTCTTAGCAGTAACACAGTAAACACATACAGAAGAAAAATCAAAGTGCAGCACTAGGGAATATCATGGATACAGGGCTACTGGACCTCTGCATTTCATCATCTTGTTATTTCTATGGTGTTAAGCAAATCAAAATGTTCACCTTCTTTCAATATCTGACAAATGCAGATCAAACTACTCTGTGAGATCTCACTTTTTTTTAAACACTTCTAAATATTTCCTAAGTATGGGTTTAATATTTAAATAAGAAACTTACAGGCTTTTTAGTTTCTATCATTAAGAGAGACGGAGGCTTCTCATTAGAAGGCTGATTTGGTTGATTTTTTTGATCCGAAAATCGTGATGAAGGCTTATAGATTTTACCCCGTTTTTCATCTGTTTCATGCTCCTCTGCAATTAAAGGCAAATCAAAACCAAATTGTATTACCTAATGTTGCACAATACTGTTCATTAGAAAGCATACTATCATTCTTTAATCTCATTCATGCAATATATTATTTCATTTTAAAAAGTGATAATACAAACTTCCCTAATTTAGCATCTTTTAATATAAAGAAGAAAGATTAGGTTTTTAAAACAAACATTCCTTCCTCTGAAGTTTTAAAGACATGTCATACCACTACCTACCTAGTGAGTCAAAGCATGAAGTAGATCTTAGCTACTATAGATCAAGTTTTCTTTGCTACTTCTAATGTAACACTGATTTTAAAATGCAATTCAAAGCAAATATTCATCTTTACTCAAAGCCAAATGTTCCCCCACCCCCAAAACAAACATTAGTTATACCTTTAGATGCATTAACGATTCCTCCTCTTACAAATGTTTTCACTTTATTACCATCGCTTCCTTCAAAGGCAGCGAGGAATTCTTCATAGATTTCTGCAGCAGCCTTCTCATCCTCCTACATAGCAAATGTTAATCTATTTACTATCATCACAGAACAGCCTTCACTAGACAGCTATTCTTAAATTAGCTATGTGACATTCCTTCTTATTTTCTAGAGTTCATGCTACAAACTACATCACATAAGCTTCAATTTTAGACAGAATTCATATTTGAGAGATATGTGGGGAAAACACAGCACATAATACATAAAGTAAATAAGGCCTGCAAGCTCCAATGTGACTGTTCATTTACAACAGTTTACATGGCAACTTAACATTCAAAAGATAACAAATAGAAAATATCAAAGGCCAGCGCTATGAGACTGAAGCTCCGTTGACCTAAGCATCAAAGAACAGCACATATTCCATCTTGCCCATTGCAATCAACCCATGCGACTGAAGGAAATTAACAACAAGCACCTCAATGTATTTTGCAAAAAGTTAATTCAATGACTTAATAAAGCCAAGTGTAACTCTAAATTTAGCACTACCATGTTTCTTTAGGCTCATATTTCAAAAACCCAGGAGGAGATATCCCAATGAAACATAGTAACAGTGATGTGTCTAAAGTTCAAAGCCCAAAATTCTCAGAACTTCCACCTAACCAACTATAAGCTACAGATTTTCTAATATTCGGATACTCCCAAGTATCCTAAAATTCAGTATCAAATTATAATGTTTTTATTAAGTCCAAATAAAGTAATTAAACAAAAATAGGTTTTACAGAATAATAAGGATGTGTATGGAAACAATTTCAGAGATAACAGGTACTCTTCCTAATTACTTAAATCCAGTGATACAAGGAACAAGAAACAGAAAATACCCTAAGGTGATGCCTGTCTCCATTTTGAGCAATACAACAACCAATGAACTGTTGTAATTCAGTAGTTCAGGTAGCCAGAACTTTGATTCTCCCACAGAAGGAAAGAGAAGCAAGCCTCTCTCTATATATATATACATATATTTTAACACCATGGACGCCAAGAGCAAATTAAACATGTAAAATATAATTCACTTTTGTTCTTAGAAAGCTACAACTGTCAAAATAAAGAAACCTGGTGGTAAAGCTGAACGCAATCTAAAAGCAAACTTATTTCAGCTCTGCAAACAAAATAAAATTTCCACTGTATACCATCACCTTCTTTTTTAATTCTTCTTGCTCCTTCTTGCTCAGAGTCCTTTTAGCAGTACTCATTTTGCCAATACTGAATGCTTTAAGTTTGCTTTCCATTAGAGGCTGCAAAAGGAGTAAGAAAACAAACATTTAGCTTTTCACAAAACAATTAAAATAATGTTACTCTTCATGTGGTCTAGACCCAAAACTTTCCACCTGAAGTCACTTAACCCAAACAAAACAGAGAAAAAGCTTCCTGCAGTCCTCTCTGAACTTGCCATTATCTAATACAACCAAAAAAACTTCAATCTAGGGGTTTCAAAAAAAAAAACCATCCTCCATTTAATGAGAAAACTGTAATACACTCTTCAAACACAGGTGAACTACGAAGGGTGCTTGCTGTAAGAGCCTGGAGGTCTAATCACTGCACAACACAGAGCTTCTATACCTTTGGAAACACATACTTTGCACTACAGTTCCTTTCTGATCATCGCGATTTCCAAGAAAAGAAGGAAAAAGAAAAGTTCCAAAAGCTTCTCTGACTATTTTGTCCAGAAGAATGTTTGCACAAGGCTGAACAGGTATAACTGAAGAACAAAAGGGATGCTAAATTTCAGCTGTACTTCAAGGTTAAATGTAGTATTTTGGCTTGAAGAAGGATATGCATTCTTGAGGTTTTAAGCTACTAGTTAAAGAAAAGAGCTCGTATTTAGCTCTTAGATTCTTTCTAGTTTAGGTAGTTTAAGCTCCATTCTTTCTTTTCTTCTTGACACCTTGATGAAGGAAGGACTCCATGTAACAGTCATTTCTGGAGAGTATGAAATTAGAATTCTTAGGATTATATTTAGGTAGTTAACAGATGGTAAAGCATTGAGAGAGTACAGACAACAGGATGAAGGCCATGTTCCAAAGACAGAGGCAATGGAAGGGAAACGGAAGATAAGAAACTTCTCTGGGAACTCCTAACTTACTACAGTAATTCATAAAGAATCAGCATAGGAACAAGAAAAAAGCCCCAGAAAAAAAAAAAAAAACACATAAGCAATTAGCCTTTATTTTCAAAAATTTTCTAATACTCTTGCACTGCGGTCAGGTTTAAGATCACCATTTCTGCAATGACTGCTCTTTAAAAAACAATCAGCTGAATCTAATAAAACATCAAGACAAGTAAGATGAATGACTTACCTATCATACTATTTAAAAATTGCCAATGCCAATGGCACAGGAGAGTTTCCTTTAAGAATAACCTTCTGTGTAAAAAGTTTTATTTCCAGTATCAGCTTCCTATTCAGAAATTTCTTCTACATACCAAAAAGCACTGTGAAAAAGACCTGCTTGAAATACCTTCTGTTCATAATTCTTCTTTGGTATCACAAACACCTCCCAGATCTGTGCCAAGCATATGACCAAAACAGCTCAAGTTTCTTTAAAAAATGTTCCCTACTTCATCATTAAAAGGAAAACTATCAGTTACAAATTAATGCAGGGTTGTCTGGACAGTCACCTGGTTTATGACACTGTATTTGTCAGCATGAGCTGCTGTGACAGGTTTATCTTTAGCTTCTAATGCATCTGTGGTTTTGAAGTTAAGATCAGTTTATCAGTTTTCCAGTTGCCTGAATGACAGCTTATATTTCAGTATAGCAATATACAACCCTGTGAAAACACAGGCATATTGCTACAGCATAGCAATGGAGACTAAAGGCTTATCCTGTCATCAAGAAATAATTTCTCACTGTGATTTTTACAGTATACCTGCAGATCAGCCACGAGTGTATTGTTCTAGTGACATAAGGGAAGAAGCTGTAAGATAATGAAAGTTCTGAAACTATAATCTTCTCAGTTCAGACAGAGTCTCAGGAAAAAAAAAAAAAAACACAAAACACCTTCAAAGTGGCTGGAGCAATATGAAATTAGTAGGATTAAACTAATTTATATCTGTTAGATACATTCCAGTAGGCAAATAGATTATTATTAACCACACACAGCTTCACAGAATTCCAAACAATACCACTATACAAAATCTGAAAGCCCTCCTCCTTCAAACAATAGAAAATAATACAGTGAAAAGGGTAAAGCAAAAGATGGAAACAAAGAGAAAACTCCTAGCCGAGTAATCAAATCACTGTAGGAAAGCAAAATCCCATTAAATCTAACACTGCATTGATTTTAAGAAGGCACAAAGGACAGTCCCATCAACAGCACGAAAGAGATTTAAGAGTAGTTTTCCAAATTGTAGCAAGTAAAGCAAAATCAATAAAAGGACCTTGCTTTAAGACAAGTTTCTGCTATCACAACCTCAATAATGTTATCTTACAAGCAATTTAACAGATGGTAATTGACTTTTTCATATAGAAAATAAAATTGAAAATCAAATTAAAATCTTCAAGAAAATCCAACCCACAGAACAAACTGCCTGGTAGTAGTGCTCTGTTTGGTACTTGCTGCCTGTTTTCATTTTAGCTCAGAAACAGGTAGGCCTTCAAACAACATACCAACCACATGACCATACAAGGTCCCTGGGGGGTGGCAGGTGGGGGAAGACTAGGTCATAATTCCTAAGTTTCGCTTGAAGTATACACTATTAGAAACAAAAAGAAATTATGAAGTTAGGGCCACACTATTTCATTTTTGAGAAACCAACCACATACTAGAAGATACTTCAGTATCTCAGTGGATGAAGAACTCTATAGACGGATAGGAACAACCTCATGCGCACAGGCCCTTATTCTCATGGAGGAGTTCAACCACTCTAGTATGTGTTGGAGGGATGGTATCGCCCAGCATAAGCAACCCAGGAAGTTCCTCGATTGTGTGGAAGACAACTTCCTTCTGCAAGTAATAAAGGAGCCGACAAGGAGAGGTGCCATGCTTGACCTCGTGCTCACCAACAGGGAAGGGCTGGTTGGAAATGTGATGACCCAGGGCAGCCTTGGTTGCAGTGATCATGAGATGATCGAATTCAAGATCCTCAGGACAGTGAAAAGAGAGTGCAGCAAGCTCACTGCCATGGCCTTCAAGAGAGCAAACTTTGGTCTTTTCAGGAACCTGCTCAGTAAGGTTCCACGGGATATAGCCCCAGAGGGCAGGGGGGCCCAAGACTCTTGGCTGATATTCAAGGATCACCTGCTGCATGCTCAGGAGCGATACATCCCTACTTGAAGGAAGTGTGGCAGGAGGGCCAGGAGACCTCCTTGGATGGATAAGGAGCTGCTGAGGAAAA
>JAOEHY010027864.1:0-31281 GCA_025447955.1 Psilopsiagon aurifrons | reverse complement strand
CCGGCGGGTGAGGGGAACAAGGAGGAGGCGGCGCAGCCAGCTCGCTCCGCCGCCCTGCTACGGTGGGACGAGGTGCCCGAGGACTTCGTGGAGTGCTTCATCCTCTCTGGCTACCGGAGGCTGCACTGCTCGGCGCAGGAGTGCTTGGCCTCGGTGCTGCAGCCCACCAATGAGACCCTCAACTTCTGGACCCACTTCATTCCACTGCTGCTCTTCCTCAGCCGTTTCGGGAAGCTGCTGCTGCTGCGAGGCGCTGGGGATGTGCCCTTCCATCACCCGGCCCTGCTGCCCCTCTGGTGCTACGCCTCAGGGGTGCTGCTCACCTTCGCCATGAGCTGCACGGCCCATCTCTTCAGCTGCCTCTCCCCACGCCTCCGTGCCACCTTCTTCTACCTGGACTACGCCTCCATCAGCTACTATGGCTTTGCCAGCACTGTGGCCTACTCCTACTACCTGCTGCCAGGGCTGAGCCTGCTGGACGCCAGGGCCATGAGCCACTATGTGCAGCAGCAGCTGGGCTGGCAGCTGGACTGCAGCCTGCCCATCGCAGTCTACCGTGTGCTGGTGCTGCCTGTGGCCCTGGCACTGGCCGTGGGCTGCACAGCCGCGTGCTGCCGCAGCCGTGCTGCCTGCTGCGCCTACCCCTTTGCTGTGCGCACCTTTGTCTTCGCCATGCCACTGAGCATGGCCTGTCCCATCATGCTGGAGAGCCTCTTCTTTGATCTCCGCACCCGCAACCCTACTCTCTTCATCTACTTCTACCGGCGCTACTTTTGGCTGCTGGTGGCCGCCTTCTTCAATGTCAGCAAAATCCCTGAGCGGATCCAGCCAGGGCTCTTTGACATCGTGGGGCACAGCCACCAGCTTTTCCATATCTTCACCTTCCTCAGCATCTATGACCAGGTGCACTATGTGGAGGATGGGCTGGCCGAGTTCCTCAAGGCACCCCTGGCTGCTCCCACCTACCTGGGCACTGTGGGGTATATGCTGCTCCTGACAATCTGCTTGGCTGTGGTCGTAAGAAGGTTCCTCAAAGTCGCAGACCTTTGCAAGCAGGACTAGCTGGGCTGGTGACCCTTGGGACAATGACCACCACACCAGTGACCCTTGGGCTGGAGACATTCTGGCCAGTGACCTTCAGACTGGTGACTCTCAGACTGGCCCCACCATGTCCTGAAGATATTGTGAAACCTGGGGGAAATGCACCTGTGGAGGAGCCAGGTCCCTTTCTCCGAGGGTTGCTAGAGAAAATGACCTGCGCGTGCTCTTTAAACTACTAGATTACCAGGGGAAGCAAGCAAACGCTTACTGGTATGTTGCTGCTTAGAGTATAATCTGAAATAATTTAGCTCTGCTACTAGGAAGAATGCATGAACCGTGAATGCCACTTACTAATTTCATAACAATTAGGTTTAAACTAGCTCTGTATATACATATATATATATTTATATATATAGCTATATATTAGCTACATATATATGTGTATATATATATACGAACACCTGAAGACACTTGTGCAATGATTACTCATAGATTTTTAATCATCTCCTATGAGAAATTTCCTAGCAGATTATGCACTGACATTTATCTTCCTCTGTGATACTGTAACAGGCCTTTGCAGCCACATACTGGATTTTAAATGCAAACAAATCAATAGCTATCTATAGTTTCTAAGGTCTTGCAGCCTTTTCAGCTAGGGAACAATAGATTTAACAGAGAGAGGAAAACCAGCTGTGAATTATTACAGAATTACCAGTTGATGGAGAGACTTTAATTAGATAAGTAGTGAGGGGTTAGTGTAGCCACTCGGATGCTTAAATAAAATAGAGGGATATGTGAAGTAACTGAACCAGAAAGGGGTCAAGATAGTCTGGAGCAGGGACAGTGAGAGAAGCGCAGTGCATAGTGGCATGGCTCTTCCCCCAGCATGTCAAGAACATCTGTTGTGTTAAGGGGCTTGCTAAGGGGCCCCTTGATCTTTCCTGGTAAATCACCCCCAAATCAGCCCTTCAGAGTCAAAGTCAGATGCCAGACTTTCTATAACCCCCTGCCAAGCTCAGTGGGAGCTCTCTGGATGTAAAGAGAGTAACTGATGCATGAGATCTCATTCTGGATCTTTTAAAGAATTACATGGAACTCATTTCTACTGTTCTTTAATTAGAGCACTCTGTCAGGTTTACCATCCTAAAATCAATTGCAGAATAAGCTACTGCTGAATCTGAGTTCAGGCACTAAAATCTGTTTCTACAAGGACTGGATACCAGCACTTTCTCATCATTCCCAAACTTCTCCTGTTTGGATCAGTTGTGGCTGCAACTGGCTCTTTTGAAGTCGTCGTTCACAGGCTTTGGGAGAGTTCAAAGAAAGTTCTTAGATGTTTTTTCAAAGCAGTGTCTTTTTACAGCAACCCAGGTATAAGCCTTGTCACACGACAAACAGCTAAGTATAGGTTGAACTTATTATTTGCATAGAGAGACATGCAGATTTTGAACAGATGTTTTTTGATTTTGTCTGAGAGAACAAGTATGCAATAATATTACATAGGGGGGTTACGATTTGAAGTTCAGGGGAGAAACTGCTCATATACCCCACTTTCAAAAAGAAGGGTGGTACTTCCTTAGGAAGCGCTGGTGTCACTGCACAATAGAATAGTGACTCTTTAACTCGCCCTCTTCACCCCTGTTGTGGAAATACATTCCTGCTTGGGACTTTCCCATTTTCATGGACATGGTATCTGAATCCCAAGAAAATGTTTTGAGTCCAGTCCCATAATCCTCTGTAAAACAAAGCCCCCTTTGTTTATAACGGGAATACAGGAAGGACTATAGCTAGGGATTATCAGGTCAAATCCTTAATATGGGTCAGAATCAGCACAAAACCCAATAACCGATATGCACTGTCATACATTTGTGAAAATTCCCTCATGAAAGTGCATAAGCTAAAAGAAAATCAAACCCACTTAATTTTATCTTGTATCTCAACCCATTTTAATTACAATGATTTGGGTTTTTTTGATTCTCAGTGAATGATGAGAATGGCTTAACAAAAATATGTATGTTTTGCCAGGCACAATTCTGCTAGTATGTAATTTGTGGTGGGGTCACATGTTGTCTCTTGAAGAGACTGGCTTGAATTTTCTGAAACAGCAGTTCCCAAACTGTGGCCTCTTGAATTATCACTGATGGGCCGTAAAAACCAGCATGGCCCTGTTTGGCTGTCTGTGTTCTGTTTTCATTTGCCAACCTGCATTAAAAGAAAATGAAAACTACATGAAGTATTTTTAATTTCACATAGTTTCATTAACTTGTGTCATAAATGCGGCATTGTTTTATTCAGCCACCAATAAGGTAGAAAATTATCTGCACCACTGGGAGAGGAGGCTGATTTACAACATTGTCATGCTTTGAAATGTGATTTATAAAGGGAAAAAAATCCCTGGAAACTTACAATAGAAAGCAAATGGATCAAGACCTGCAATGATATCAGCCTATGAATTTCCTCAACTGCAAAAAGAGGCCGAAATCTTTGAGATATGCTGTATTCAGGTTAAAATAATAGAGGCATAGTAGTTAGAGTCCAATGACTCATCCAAGTTTCAAAACTAATTATGTAGAAAGGGTTTGCCTGAGATGCCACTAGCATGTCCAACCGGCAATTAAAAACTAAGAAAGAAATCAGGAAGGCCAGGGACAGCAAATCTCAGCACTAGAAGACAGCTCAGAAACAAGCAACAGTAAAAGCCAACCATAAAAAGAAAAAAGGCTTTTAAAGCATGCTGTATAATGACTTATATTTGTGCTTGTCAGTCACAACATAGAGGACATCTCAAGAAGCAATGTCAAAAAAAGCTGTTGCTAACTTGTAAAAATACATTTGATATTTGCAGTTAGGCCACACAGGGTCGTCTATATATATCTCAACGACAGATAACAGTATAAAGGTTGGATTGCAACCAACTGCAATTTTACTGGAATATTACTGCTGTTACAAGAGTTCCTATGCTGCAAATTTGGTGCCTGGGTCTGATAGTAAGAATATTGCCTCATTTAAAAGTTTTTATTGGCAAAATATTGAGGCACATGTATGGGCCTGAGCACTTAATAGAATTATTTGTAAATGCTGGTTGTAAGAACTGGTCTCCAAGCCACTGTAAGCAGTTTATATGAATCAAGAGTGAGTGGGTACAGGGAGATGCGATTAGATTTTAAGAGTCCTAATTAATTATGTTTATTCATTTGTCTGTTTGTTTAAAATGTGATTACAAATTAAAAAGTTATAGTAAGTGTGGAGAATACCCAGGGAAATGCCACCTGAGTGTCTGTGTTTATTCAGTGAAGGACATGTATGTAGATAATTGCTCCATTTGCCATGTCCCGTAACCACTCTCTCCATAAATATGGACAGGACAAAACTGAATTAAAGAGGTTGAAAGTGGAGCATCATAGCTATAATTGTAGCACTTGAGTTTGCTCATGTAGAAGTGAATGTCATAATTTGTGTCGCTTGTGAAGGAGTGGGATCTCTTTATGATGTGAAAGCACACATGGCTGAACATCCATAAGCATGTCCAGGGCTTAGACAAGAGGTCTAACCTGCAGACTGGATGCATAGGGACATCCTAGAAAACGAACATGATTGCATAAGTACCTGTCATAATGTTTTTATTGCCTGGGTACCTGCCATAATGTCTACACTGTGGACCTCACAGCTCATATTTAAAACCAAAACAGCTTTTCAGGCCTTTTGTGGCAGAATCTGTGTGGGGATGGGGTAATTAGTTGAGGACTGGAGCACAACAGGGTGGCTTGAAAATGCCTATGTATTTTTCTGTCTTGGGCCAACACTGACCTTCCGACTGACACCTATGGCCACATGAACTGACTGTTGATGGAGCCACTTTCTAGAGTGTTGGTGGCACAGACACCTCCCCTTGCAATCAGCATGTGCCTACAACTGCAGTCTACACATTGGCATGTATGTTCAATGAGCCTAGCTCTGGGCACTTCCGAGCAAGGTGTAAGCTTCAAGCTCACCTTTGTGCAAGATTGATATACCTGGTCTGTAGTAATTATCCTGTATTCTGTGGCAATACGCTATTTCCTCTTCTGCAGTGTAATTGTTTCAGTGTCACTATCCACGATATCTATGTAGCTCTGAGCTGCTTTGTTAGCAAGACTGGAGTCTGCAGTCTGGAAACAAAGGGAAAGGTTTCATCTGCATGCTGCACTTGTAGAAATTTAGCAATTAGAAGTAGAAACACATTGGGGTTTGCTAAAATGATAGCTTTGCTTAATTGTCCAAGTGTTGTGCTTATTATTTATTTGCTGAATCCAGCTACTATGTCAGGTTTTTGTCAACAGTGCACCTGCAGAAAATGACAGTATGAAAGTTTTACTTCACGTTTAAGTCATCTCTCTGAGGCAGCACATTTATGAAGTATTATTGCACTAAACTCAGTTGATTACCATCCACATGCCTTACAGAAGCAAATCATACCTGTAGTAATTGCCCAGATTATACTGTTTCTCATTGCCTATGAGAGTAAAAACGACCAAGTGGCCAGTAACAAGCTGAGGAGTCAGGCACTCCTGGGCTCTTGTTCCTGCTTTGCCACTACTTGTTCTGTAATCTAGGGCAAGTTGTTTAAACTGTGTTCATTTTGAATGAATTTAATTCATGTAAACCACTGGATTTGTACCAGGGTTGAATTTGACCCTCTGTGTCTCAGTTTCCACATCTGTAAGATGGGGAGAATATACCTTACCTACCTCGCAGGGTTGCTCTGGAGACTAGCTAATGTTTGTAAAGCACTTAAAAATGCAAAGACCCTCCTAGGTGCTAAGCAGAAATGTTACTGAACTCCGGCAGAGAGAATGTTGTTTTTTTCCATAGCTTCTTATCTCACAGAGACAGGAATATGAACGTTTCTAGATCACAAACTCTTGGAACAAACCCTCATCATTCCATACTCTTAGGAGGTTCACATCCCGTGTCCTCTGGAGCTGATGGTAAAACTTCCACTGGCTTCAGGTGGGTGGCAATCAAGACCTAAGAAGTAGTAAACAGGCTGACTAAATGCTTAAGGGACAGGAGTAGATAGAAAACATACATGAGTTAAGTACTCTTCAGAAATTCTCACTGGTGACATGTACTGAGAGGCACTGTAATGCTGACACAAGGCCTTCTTCATTTAGCCATGGATTGTATTCCAGTTGCCATGAAACTATGGAGCAAGAGTTCCCATCAGGGTCTGTAAGACTATGATTATATCTCAATTGCTACTGTGAATTTCAACCTACTTCAAGCTACTTCTTATCAGAGTAAAAAGATCTTAAATTACTGAAGCTTTTAAATAAACATGTGTAATCATTTGGGAACATTAAATTATATTGACCAGACAAACAACTTTCTCCTTTGCCCTCCCCTTTGCCAAAACCAACAACATGGAGCCAATCCCATTCTCGAGCAAAAACTGACCTTGGATCTCCTTATCACTTATGTGTACTCTTCCTTTGCTGAGGAGCCCTGACTAATCATCCTGCTAACCCACTCTGCCCTCCGGAATAACTGATACAAGCAGCACCACTGAGCAGAGGACAATGTTTTTAAGAGCTTTTCTAACTGGCAGCAGTAGTGGAGACAAAGAAAACAAACAAACAAAAACCAACCAAACAAAACCCACCCAAAACCCAACAAACCTACAACAAAGGCATCAAAGGGTTTGAGTGGTTCATTAAATCAAAACCTCTACCATTAGAAATTCACCCTATCCAAATATATTCCTAGCTTCTGTTAGACACCTGTAAGTCAGGGCTATGCAACCATCACCCAAGTTACAGCTGAGATTTTAAACTCTTATCCTCAGGTGAGGTGCAAGATGCTGAGGAAGTGTCACATGTGCTGAAAGACAGAGACCTCCATTCAAGATATTTAGTGTCTTGGAGCTGGGTGTGGAATAAAGTTAAGTTATTTTCACAACTTGCTAAGAAAAACGCTGCTTCATTCTGCTGAATTCAGTAATAAATTGAAGACCAAGACAAAGGAAGCAGGCTTTTGCTCAAAGTACTCTGTAAGGAAACACCACCAGCAGAATTCTGCTTTCAGGGTAATTGCTTCCTGGGCCATACTCAGAACATGGAGGATTCTGAAGTAGGGCTTCGCTATTTCATGTGAATGCCTTAGGATTTGTGGTTATAGCTGGGGGGTTTAATAGTATGGAGAAACATTTCATAGCAAGTCAATTCTGTCTGCTAGAGATTCAAGCACGCTTTAGTAAGAGGTATCACATTTAAGGGTCTGTGCATGCAATGAACAAAAAGTGTGAATTTTGTTTGGTTCTGTTGGGAGGGTTTGAAAATTTACTCTTTGTACACTTCTGGATGCTGACTACTGTATATGTAATGACTATGCATTTTTAGCAAAAAAAGGTGTGAGCTATAAATAAAGTTGATTCTGAGTACCTTTTTGCAGAAATGCATTTATAAAGGTTTTCCATTTCTTTTTTTTTCTCCTCACGAATTGCTGTGACACCTGTAAGATCAGAAATGTTTTCAATTAGTTATCTTCAAACACAGATGTTGTTAGCATAAGTTCACGAACTTCCAGTTCTTGTATGGAGGTGGTGGTATTTCTGAAAACACTATACCACAGCAAAGGTATTGCTACCATTTTATTGCCTTTTATATTTTAGAGCAATAGCATTATTGCCTTTTTAGTTCTCCAATATCTATGCTAACTAATTAATGATAGGCATCTCTGTTATATTAAAATTCATATTCTGCATAAGAGGAGCAGTGTTTTGCCTGCAGTGCTCACTGAAATCATAAAATTGATAACAAAGCTATGTCAAGAATCACAGCAAAATACTGACTGAAAAATTCAGAGGTCTACTTGGCATCAAATAGTCTCCCATTTGGCAGACCAGGAATGTTCCAAGTGGCAGAATAAGGTTTTCAGTCCAAATCAGTCACCCAGAAGAACTCAATGAACTGCAATTACATGAAGTATCTGCTTTAAGTCTTCTTTGTCAAAATTCAGCAGGACACAACATATCCCAACATAATTGCGGGCACCCCCTAATACTCTTAAAAGGCTGAACATAATGGAAAACTGTAGGACTTTCTAGTTCAGGTTTGTAGAATTCCTTCAAAAGTTCTAAAATACCTGCGAGTTCTTATTTGCAGATTTTTTTTTGTATGATAATGATTTCAAGTATTTGATACGACCAACAAAAACATCCATTGACACCCCACAGAAAGATGCTTCAGAAGACTACATCCTGCAAATAAACAAATGCCTCAAAAGCATCTTACTGTTAACATTTAAGGCCTGTCATAAAGTCAGCAGTAACCACTCTGGATCAGACTGCTGGACTTGAACATGCTGGAAGAAACCTCACAAAACTGATGAAGCCAGTGAGGATGGCAAAATACTGAGCAGATGGAAAGCAGCACAGGTCACTGCTAGGACAGGTAATTTATTGAGGTCAGTACCTCAGCCTTCAGTTGAGATGGCTCCATAGTTATTCTGGAAATCTAAAGGCAATCTACATTTTGTTACCATGACATCACTTCTCTGACAAATGGCCCTAGAAGTCAGGACAGTGTATTTGTGGAGGAACAAAGGGACATCTGATACACAGCTTTAACCTTCAGATTTTATTCTCTCATCATACGATAATGTATGGTTAGTAGAATCTGTGAGTGGAGATGAAATTCATTAAAAATTAAAAAGCTGGTAAAAATGAAAAGCAAATGCTAAGGCTGAATCTTGGTTTCAGTAATGAGAGCCTTCTGGGACAGACACTACAGATGCACTTTTCTGCATCAGAAAGCCTTCTATTGCAAGCAGATTTCTTATCAAGAGTGGCAGTACACTTCTGTTTGTTAGTGGGGAACTGAAAATATTTCTCTTGCCAGGGAGTACAGACTTTGGGTATACGCTATATGCTCTAAGGGCAAATGACAACAACAATATCACACAATCTTTTTGGAGAGTAAACAATTTTTATAGAATTCTCAAATTTGAGTCTCTCCTTCCGCCAAGATCTAATCCTTTTGTCTTTCTCCTGACTGACAAAATATGAAATATAGTTTTCCTTTTTAGTGCTTTTCATCTATTATCCTCTGTTTGCTAGGAAACATCTATTCTCTGTCACACTCTGTGGTCCTGAGGAATTGGACAATGCCACTCATACGAGAAGAAAAACCTTGATTTTTCCCTCTTTATATGTTGGTCTCTCTGTGTCTGCAGTCCTGGGACTATGGAATTCAATCACTGGCACACAGTAATGTCCCAAAATCTCAGCTTTCCTTTTTAGCAGCACTTGGAAAGACAACATCAATGGGGTGGGTAACAAGCAGCAATATCTAAGCACTCAGAAATAGTATCAATAATGAGCAAAAGGTAAAAAGTTCCTGGAATAGCTTCTCTGGTACATTTGTACACACAGACCTTCTCTTATTATCCCAAATTTTGCAAAGCTCATAAGCACATGCTTAACTTTAATATGAATATACATTTATCTTTGTTCATTCACAGGGGTGAACTTTCCCTTGTGTTTAAATATGCTATAGAAGCAGAGCCCTAATGAGCAGATAGTGCCAGGGAAACACTGCCAGCAAGTCTGGCATAGCAAATTCTGCCATTCAGCCCAAAGGCAGTGCACTACCCTCTGACACCCAAGACTCACATTACCTCCTCTGCCTTAGTCCTTTAAAACATTCTCCTTTCAGACCATTGTCTGAAAGATTTAAGTATGAAACAAAGAGCAAAACTCATGTAAAATCTAGAAGTACACCAACTTGGCAATTAAATTAAACTGCAAATTTTCCAAATGTAGCCATTACAATAACAAAACCTTGTTTCTTGTAGTCTGGTAGATAACCATAGCTTGGAGTAAAGCAGTCTGGAACAGTAATCAGACTCAGTGAGCACTATAAAATACATTCACTAGCCAACCTGGTTAAAAAGAATATTTATTTCTTTATTATATAGACTCAAAGATTCAACACACTAAATGTTCTGTGCAGAATATCTTTGTCCCCAGCCATGCAGCATGCTTCCTCAGACTGTAAGTATTCTCAGACTGTAAGCATGCCACATCCTTTATTTTAAAATTCAGGTAGACTTTAAAAAATAAAAATAATTTCTCTTAACTGATTTCAGTGAAACATAGAGCATTGAGGGTATATGACTGGAAAACCTGCTCAAATGCAATATTCAGGTTGTATAATAAAGATTGCATAAAGTCACAGCTAACTCTGCACTCAGCAGTCCTTACAACTCAGGAGCATACAGCCAGTGTATGTTAGGATCTGCTTCTGCTGAGATGATCAGTAATCAAAGGATATAGTGAATTGATCCAATGAATGGAAAATAGCACATATGTCTATTACAGTTAAGCTGTGATGAGTACATTCCTATATTCAGACATCAGGCTGAATTACTTACATGGTAAATGCATTCAGAAAGCAACATCTAAAGCAAAGCTGCTAGCTCCCTGGTTGAGGTCTCCAGCTGTTACCAACAAGACATTTTAGAAGTCTTCCTTATTAAAGAAAAAAAAAAGTGAAAAATTAATCTCATAGGGTTGAAAAGATTTGTTGATTTTGACTTTGTTGGCACACTTGTTACATAGATTTGTACAAGGCAAATAAACTGGTGGACTTACAAATATTACCAAGTGAAGCAATCGCTGTGTTCTCTTCTGAAAGTCATGGTGACTTTCTCTAAGCAGAATTACTGAAGATCCACAGTGAATCTTTCTGTCTTACCTTTACAGCAGTTGTGGCTTGGAGTGCCAGTCCTCTGTGGAAAATACTGGATGTTCACCTAGCAATATCAAACACCATTTGTTGATGCTTTTAAACAACCCCAAGGAATGTTATTCATTAGCCAAATATGCACATATGCGTAACAAATATTTATGACTTTCACGCTCTGGAAGAGTCATGATTTCTATCTTCAGTGTCAGGACAGAACTGCCAGGTGTGCCCCAGACATGAGTGACTTCCAGCTTACTATTCAGAATTAAGCAGTCTTTGTTTTAAAAGCTATTTTGTTCACCCAATATCTCAATATTTCATTAAATAATCTGCAACAAACAGGCTGGTAAATGAAGTCCCTAACATGAAAAATTCCCATGTATACTGTAATTGTTTGCAGTAGTAAGGTTCCCTTCACAAGTGATTCGCAAGCTAAATTCACAAACAAGCACCAGACCCAATTCTCTTCCCTTTGCATTTTGCCTGGAAGGCACAAAACAGGCTGGAGAATAACTATGTCTGGTAAAAAGCCCTCTGACCCTCCTATTCCTTAATCATTTCTCCAGGACTGGCAGAGAGGATGAAACAAGAATACAGAGTCGCCCTGCACATCTTCATGCTGCAATAGTCCTTATGTGGCACATAGACCACGACGATCCCCCCGGATTGCCCCTACATGTATGAGTCAAAGCAGCCTGAGAACCAGGCAATTACAGCTCTGCCTGCCTGCTGTGCCAAGTGAACCTCAGAATAAAGAGATTCAGGCCTGCTGTTCAGAAGAAAGCTCTGCAACATTAGGCTGTGCCCAGCAGACCTGTGGAGGACACTGAGGTCAAACAGCAGGAGTTTCCCAGACAAGGTTTGGTATTACTCAATTTTGAGACAACAAACCTCAGTTTTCAAACTCATCCGTCAGCCATCTGAAATACCAGAATTTGACTGAACACTCCTATTTCACCAGCCTGAAAAGAAAACCAAAACCAAAACAAACCCACAAATTATTCACATATACTGAAAAATGTCGGCTAATTAAGATTTTTCCCTGTCTGCCCGAGCCAATGCACAGACTTGAGCAGCAGAAGAGCAGTGTGTGAGAAGCTCAAATGAAGTGTAGTGTCTATTTTAGAACAAACCGGAGGCAGCGATTGCTCAAAGCCGGCCGGCACGGTGGCGGGCCCGGCAGCGCGGCCGGAGGCCCGGCAGCAGAGCCACCAGGAGGAGCGCGCAGACCGCTCCGGGGTCCCGGGCTGCCCCTCCGGGGGGGCCGGTGGGGCGCTGCGTGGCTCCGGCTAGGACACACTTTTTCCATGGCAGCTAGCCTCTGTGTTTCTCGTTTGCAGCTCACAGACGGAAGCAGAGGAGTCCTCACCAGGCGCCTCTGCCCAGCGCTCTGTTTCCCCTGGATGCTGCACAGCCACTGAAAGTGCTGTGCTTTGTGGCTCCCCTCCACTGGGCTTATTTGGAAGGGATGCCCTATCCATATAATGCTTTAAGGGAGAAGTTGGCACAGAGAGCCTGACAGTCTGGCAAAACAATGTCTTAGAGGCAGCTGCTTGCTGATATAATCCCATATGAAAAGAAAAACTGTTTTGGAGGGGATGACGCTGCCCTGTTAGGTATTCCTGGAACTTAAACCCAGCGTGAGTCAGTTAGAGTGAGAGTATGCATCTTGCTATGTAGACTTTTTATTTAAACATATTTACTAAAATAAGTTCATTCATTCTGTTTCCTTTACCACAAACATACCACAGCAGACACAGATTAGCATACCTATTAGACTTACACATCAGTTTAAAACTAATGTGTGCTAAACAAGCAAAGAAACAAAACAGGCACGTGGTCAAAAAATTTCTGAAACCATCCCCTTATGCAGGATTTCATCCTCCAATACCTGGAAGGATGCAAGGTCAAGCATTCGAAACTCATTAGTTCAGAAACAGCTCTTTCCTGGTCCAGAACTTTCTATGTGGATTTCTCAGGACAGATTCAGGGTGAGTGAGCAGGGCTGGCCCAGGTAAAGCTTGAGTTACCCATAAGGCACACACCTAGCTGGCACAACACCATGTCCGCACTGCCACAGTCAACCTGTCACCTACTGGATGTGACCAGCTTTTTTACACTGCCACTTAGTTTTCAGGCTGGTCCATTTTAATACAGCCTACCTGCCATGCACCCAGCTAATATCAAACAATGCACATATATTTCTTTCATGCTACAGTTTTCAACACCTGAAGCCTTTAAAAGTACTTCCTGAAATATTGCAGTCCTCTTTCTGTCTCTAAAATTTAAATGACAATTAAAGTATTGTAACAATCCTATGATTCAATCTCTGCTTATTAGTTAACTAGCCTTTTCCCCCTCCTTCAACTGCAGAGTACACATACTGTCCCCTGCTCATAGTTTTGCACTTGAACAGGAGTTGTTGGACTAGCTATGCTGTTTGTAACACAGTGCTTTACTCATCTCTCCTGGTCAGTGATAGAGATACTGGCTCTTGGCTTGCCATGACCTCCAAGCTGCCTTTGGGAGCTCCGATTCATTTTGCCCAGTGACACTTCACACCCAACCTGCAGCCAAAGAACACATAGCATCTCTTGACACAGCCATGCTTTCCTGTCCACTATTCATCCTTCAAATAAGCTTGTTCTGGGCACAGGCACAAGCCAGAACTGCCCTCAGGCTGTCAGATACTTTCCACAGCCCTTGTCAAAGCTGGGATGTAAGTGAGTCTGGCCCACTCCTTTCTTATTTAACATCAACACACAGGAAAGTGTTTCACAGTATGAGCTCCTGTGCAAGCTGCCCATTAACCCCTACATCTTGTACAATCCCTACAAGCTGTGCAAGTGAGCAGCATCACTCCATTGATGCAGAATGAGCATCCCAAATTTCCAAATTTATTTACTGTGCTATTTTCTTCCTTTCAAAAATGTTTACCCCCATTTATTTCTTCACACTTTCTAACACAACTTCACTATCTCAGCCTTCTCTTTACAAACTTGAAGCCTGAAACCATATTTCTTTAGTTCTGACTCCTTCAGGGCAAGCTGAGCTCTGACAACTGCCTTGAATATGGGTGGAAATTCTCCAAGAAAAAATAAGGTAGAGGAGATAGGAAGACTGTCCATGCTGCATATGGGACTCTTGTCACTGTGTCAGTGCCACAACAGTGCCCTGCCTGAGCCTTGTTAACATTGTGCAGCTGCACATATTGCTGTCATGCAGATTGGACATACAACTGACTTCCTAAATACCTGTGGGAAGGAGTTAGGAAGTCTTCTCTTCATAAGTCTTCTCTTCCTGTCTTATACTTTTTGTTGTATTAGCACTAAAGCAAATAACCCCACATCCCACCTGAGGTATGGCCAATACGTGGCAAACATGCAATCATGCCCGTTCATTCAATTGTATCCAATAATAACACAGTGATCAATTTATTGTGACATACCACTGAAAATTAAATGTACTTATTTCCTCACACAGTTCATCTATAGGTAATGAACTAGTTATTACAGTCACATTGTATAAACTAGGTCTACACACAACCTATATACATAGAAAATATCCTCAAGAGTGAAATTCTAGACTTTTTAAGAATTTGCTTTGATAATAGCAAAATTTGTTGCCTTCCTCATCAGATTTTGTTCCTAGGATATCATTTATCATTTGTCAACAGATTTTGCATATCTCCACATGACTAATACACTTTTAAATCTGAACAATTAGAATCCAGAGGCCTGGCCATATTTTCTGATAACAACTGCAGGGTCTTACTCTCAACTAAGAGTATGAGGAATGTTCTGCAGCGTGAGACCTATCTTTTATGCTCAGTGCCAAACATAACAGGCTTCTAATAATAGAACCACCACAATCTGTCCAGCTACTCCAGCCCGTGATCTGCCACAGGAAGCATCTCATTAGACCATAGCTAATGGAGTAAACAGTGACTTAATGCAGTAAACAGTGACTTTTTCTAATGACATGGTTAGAGTAGAAAAGTTTCATATTTGGGGCTTTTTTTTCATCGACAACACTTTTTTGGAGGATTTAGCAGGGTGAGTTTTGGTAAAATATGACCAATTCCTAAAGAAAAAGGCCTGAGATGCTGACCGGCCCCACACAAAAAAGATGCCAGCAAATTCAGTAATTCTGCATTTCCTTGCTATGGCTTTAGAAGTATTAACACTTTTAAATTTGTTGTAATAGTCTAAGTTTTGTTCATCTTTAGCTCAGGATCCAGATAGACATATTGCTATATTCTCCAAGCTGGTTTTCCTGCTTGATGTATTTCCACCACACATCTCCTTTAGTCTAAATCTTAATATAGACTCTGTACCGATTTTTACTTGCCCACCTGTTACATCAGCTACGTATACCAGGTTCAGTGCAGTTCTTGGTGCTCCGTTCTCCTTTCATCTGCCCTAGCCTATGTAATATCTAACTCTTTAACTTTTGAGTATTCATCAAACTTCACTTGATGGATTCTTACATCTTGCTGTTAGCTGCTTGTTCTTCAGTGAATTTTACATAGGACGTATAGAAATCTGCTGTGTCCTTCCATCTCCAAGTCTCAAGATGGAGACTTCTGCTTTTACAGCAGCTTTCCTTCAAAGTTTTCCTTGAAAATCTTTTATCTGAAAAAACTATTTCCAAAGGTTAAAGGTCACATATTGTTCTGCAGTCAAGAATTTCTTTCCAGATGTCAGACAACACTGTGCAGTCCCCTGAAAGACCTTCCTCTCTATGAACATTTTTTTTTGTTTTATGAAAGTTATTTTACTGGCAAAACATATGACTAACAAAAGGGGTATGACTCGTTGGTTACTGCAATATGAATTATTACACTGTTTACAGCTGAGCTGTAAAAACAGCTCCGGTTTTGGTGACTGTGTCTTTAAACCTCTTAGATGTTTTACTCCTGTGAAGCCAGAGGTGGTGAATTTCTAATTCCTGATGCCATTTTCCATCAGGCTAGGCATAGGGATCTGCAGGTCAGATGTACAAAGTGAAACACATTGCTCAGAAGCCCTGAGAAACACTCCTATTTCAAGTTCCTTGTTTTGATGTCTTAAGTAAGCAGCTTCAGTCAGACCTGAAGAGCTCACTGGAGTAACAGTGGCTCTCTTTGCCCAGGCTAAATTTACTGCACACGAATATGTCACCTACAACAGGCCTCCAGAACATTTTTGGCAATGATCCACTCATGCAATTGGGAGAGAGTGGACAGAGGGGAACCAGACAAGGTGTTTGTGTTATACCCTCCACTGCCTGCATCCAGTGTCCAACTGCGCAGGACCAGTGTATGGAGCCTGTCAGCCCAACTGGAAGCAAGCAGAGATCTGGAGGAGATTATAGGCAGGGTGATGAGCAAGGTGCCAGCACCAAGGTCCCTGGACTTTGGGGTGGGACACTCAGATGTGACCATCCTCCCAGTTCCAGACACAACACTTCTCGTTGTTGTGAGTGAGTGGCAAGGAGGTATCAGCACATTTCCCATCCTGGTTTGCTACTGCTTCTCTAAAACCTCTGCATGGGATGTTGTCTGGATCAAAGAGAGAAGCCGTATCTGTGCCCTCTTCATATGTCTGCTAATAGCTGTAGCGCCACTGCCATAAAGGCCAGGCTGATGGATCTGATGCCTGATGCCAGGAGAGACTCACTGCTAGAAAACCCAGGCTGTAGTCATTGAGAGTTTCACACCTAGAGCAGTTACTCAGGACCAGGTTTCACACATGCAGCAGAGGAAGAAGTGTCACAGGTGTCACTACCTCTTAAAGCACAAGTCTTACGAGATTAACAACTTCCTGCTAAGTGTTGCATAGTATATTAATCTTTTGGTCCAGATTTCATCATTTTCCCGTTCTTTTATCCCATCATATACCTACTTCTGTTGTATGTTGTCCACCAGGAGAATTTTGGCTTACGGGCCACATTACACACAGGTAAGTCACCAGTAAGATAGTGTCTTTGTGTCAGTAATAGATGTCTACCTGCAAAATCTCCCCCTAAGGTTCATACTTCAGCAAAATGTGCATGTTGAAAAAAAACAATGCACTGGAACCATCTTTGCTTTTTATGAGTTCTCTAATGATAACTCGTATGAACAGTGAGAAAATGTTAGAATGTGTCACAGTGTCCAATTCAGAACTGAGATTAAATGAGAGAGTTCTCCTCAGCCTGCACACAGCTTAAAGCTTGCTCCGGCTGTCTCAGCTCTGAAAAAGAATTTGTTGCCTGAAACACTGTCTGTCTTTTCAGTTGGTCCAATCAAAACTCATCTGTGCCCAAGAACCTTGCCTCACTTGGTGTCTTCAGCAATCACACTGTAAAAACATTACTTCCAGAGTTCCATACAGCCATGACTATTCAAATTGCAGGCAGGCCTCAAGAGTTCTTTATTCCTGTCAGACACAAACCATTATAGAGCAGCATTCTCCAGGAGACAGATCCGCTTGGGAGACGCATAAATACTGTTTTTCCTTCCATTGATATCAATAGGAGCAAGGATAGAGGTATGATGTTATGAGATGCTAAAATCTTAAAATATGTTCTGAATGATTTCTATGTTAAGAGAAGTTTGCTTTGGAGGATGAAAGGACTGTTCACTTAATATGAAGAACAAGGCCTGTCTCAGAGATGTGGAAGAACATCTATTCATCCAAAAGCTTAGCTATTTCAGGAATAATCTGTAAATTATTTTAAGAGTTTGGTTAAACTGTTGTTGACTGTACCTGGCAGATTTCTGGCGAATGCATTATTGTTTCTTTGGCCTTCTTCATTCCAGCAAGGAATTTTTTGAGGGGACAGAGTTTGTCACTTCTCCTGTTGACACTGTTCTATTTTGTATAAATAATTACACATTCACTGGGACTGGGACTAACACCCCCACCCTCCCCAGGAGAGTTACCGAACCACCAGACTAGAGCATTGTTTTTTCTCTCACCAGCTGGCTCCATGAATATTTAAGTACATTTTACAAAGTGGGACTGTTCCAGTCAAAGGGGGGGGTGGTCAGGTCACTGCTGTAAGGCAGAAACCTAACCTGAATTGGACGAGGGTGGAGGGGGGGGAGAGAGGGAGAGGAGATCCTCTCAAATACCCTCAAACAAACAAAGGTAAGAGTTAGACTTGGATTTTCTGAGGCATAAGCTGACTTTTTCAGGAACATCATATGATCTTTCTCTGTGGGGTTTATACATTAATTTGAGTCATTATTTTGATGAGCCTTTGCATAAAGATACATTGTTAGCAAAAAATGGGGAGTTAATTTCATTTAGAAATATGAAAAAAAATATATTCAGCTCCTGGGTAGATTTCCTTTCCTGTCAAAATATTTAGTCAATTATATAGTCCCAAACTAACTTTGGAAAGTCTTTCCAAATAATATCTTGTTTACCAGTATGGACTTTACAAATTCTATCACTTCTATCTTAGTCTAACCAGAGTTCACGTAGCTAATCTTTGCTTTCGGGTTTAAAAACTGAATTGTACCTGTTGTCATAGAGTGAAGGACTTCTGTGAAAAATGGAGTAACTTCAGAATTCACAGCCTGGAAAAACTTCATTTCCATCAAATTAATGGAAGCATTCAATTCATCTGCCAAAGATATACACAAAACCAAGGTCACTTTGGTGCCCTCCTGCTGTTTAAAGTAATGATCATAATATCTACTTTAAAGTAGTGATCATAATACCTACTTTCATCTATTCCTATGGATACTGAAGGGTTTGTAGGAACTACTTTTAACACTAACTCTTTCCCAAAACAATTCAGTAAGATGCTATCTAACAGATAGCCAACCTAACATTGGACACATTCTTAAGGTCTGTTCCGTTTGACAGTTCAGTGTTTCTCTTTTCTGGATATAAAAAGTCCAGAAAGAGACTGTTTTACCCCAGAATCACATGTTTGAGTTTGTTGGTTGTTTCTGTTTGTTTTGTTGTTTTGGGGTTTTTTTAACAAAAATTAACAATTTGTTTGTAACAATCAACACGGGTTTTCTGTTTTCAGGTGTGTTTTGTACACCTGTGTTTCTAATAACTATTGAGCTTGCACTTACATTTTGATGGCGTTCAGACTGCCTTCATTCCTTCACTTAACTCCATTTAGTAGGGATATGTGTGACTTTAACATAGCCCATGATTTAAGAAATAGATTAATATTTTGAGGGTAATTAAAACACAAAAATAAAGCAAAACAAACAAACTGGGATTAGGAATAGAACAGACTTCTAAATTATCCGAATCTGAAAGGCAGCTTAAACCCCTGATTCTCATATTAATATGAAGTATCTGAAGAATTATGAGATTGAGTCAAATTGTCATAATAAGCTTTGAACACAACAAGGATGTATTCTAAAAAGTCCTGAACAAAAAACGTTGTCTTTGGATCAGGCCTCTGACCATTGTTTTTATAGCTATAACCTTTTGGGCATGAATCTTGCATTAGAGCTTGGCTGGGAATGTATGCTGGAGTCATCTTCTACATTACAGAAAATGTAGAAGTGATACTGCAGCTATAAACTCATAAATTAACAATCCAGGGCAAGTCAGAAACATCATAGTGCTTCAAAAAATACACTGAAGTTAGAATCCATTTAGTTTAATTAGATGCATTTGAATTTCACTTGCATTTAAAGCAGGTAACTGAATAATGGTACGTAAGAAGATATTCTGGTGCTAAAAATACCAGAAAATTATTAAGGAATCCATAGAAGCACACCTTCACCTGGGTAAAAGCTGCAATCACGAGAGGGTGATAAACCAAGGGACAGGACAGCAAACATTTGGGGCATATTTAGGGTGGTGTCAAGACAGAGAGAAACGTCAGCAGAATTTAAGAGTCTAAGAACCAGGAGCTTTGAAAACTTATCCAGAAAGCTGAAGACAGAGATGTGCTGAATAAACAGTATAATAACCATGATCTATTGGTTGTGCTTTTAACTCAGGCTCCACATAAAACTGTTTTTCTCATTCCCTTTTAAGATTCTATATACCTAGCATCACATATTTGCATCTGTACCTATTTACAACACAGAATTCCTTACTGCTTGACATTGTGCAGAATAATTATTATCAGTGCACTGCAGTACATCTGGAAATATAAAGGAATGCTGGCTTAGCATACCTCAGGCAAAGTACTGCACCTCTTAAAGAATGATAGCATACATAAAACAGGAGCACAAGAGCCTGATTATTCTTTCATACACACTGAAAACCAGATTTTTTTTTTCCTAGAAGGAATTACAGCAGTACAGATCAACAGTAGAACGGGTAACAACAGAAATCTATGTAAACACTTACCAATCCTTGCAAATTCTGATTCCTTATTCGAAGATACTACACATTCTCCAGAAAGCATTATGTGGTGGAAGCAGGTATTCTTGGTTCTTTTTCTGCAAGGATTAAAAAGAAACTTGTCTGTAATCTCAAAAATGAGCCAAAGACAAGGCTTAGAATCCAGAATGACTTTTTTCCTCCCTTCTCTCAAAGCACCCTTTCAGTAAGTTGAAACATTTGAACATAAAGACTTTCAAAACACTTGCCTGTGTTCAACTGTCCATCTCCAAACTGGAGTTAAGTATAGTTTAGGAGCACTGAAATCAAATGACAATATTACTGACTTGGTCTGGCCTTTATTTGGTTTGGTGGGTATGGGAAATTCCTCAGAGGCTGTTAAAACAAAAATAGGCTGAAGCTCTTTGAAAGATTAAAAGAAGTTAACTCTTGGAATACATTAAAGGATAAACTGCTGCTTGATTCTGGCCCTGCACTTCTGATTCCTAAAGTGCTAAAGGACTGTTGCTGAGTTTGAACTGTATAGAAGTTTCATGCAATTATTTCCATATAACACTAAAAACATTGAAGCATTTTTATACCAAGTATATATCTAATTTCAGCCGCTAATGCATTTTTTTTAACACATTTTCCACTGTTTGGGTTAGCTCTGTGATACATTTAGTAAACAAAATTGCCACTTTCTGGAAGTCTCTAGATTTGGCTCCTCAAATTTCCATATGGGTTCCACCACTTTCTTATGACTTTTGGCTTTAATACTATAGTGTTTAAATGACTTCTAGTATTTTGCCCTTAGCAGCAGTTATCTAGTGTTCAGACGTGTTGCTCTGCAAGACCAAGCTGAGAATGATACTGACAATGACACCTCTTTCAATATTAAGTAATGATGATTCTGAAAAAATCA
Source organism: Psilopsiagon aurifrons (assembly GCA_025447955.1). NCBI lineage: Eukaryota > Metazoa > Chordata > Aves > Psittaciformes > Psittacidae > Psilopsiagon > Psilopsiagon aurifrons. The sequence goes on along the minus strand of JAOEHY010027864.1, from coordinate 10,315 downwards.
TTACCCAGCAACATAATAGATCCCAGATGTGTTTAAAAAACATAGTATTAGGCTAAACTCCACATTCTGGCCCAGAATGCATGTGTGTATCTCCCAGGGCAGTAATTCAGCATTCAGAAAAAGTAAACATACCATTGTAATGCACATGGCAGATAGCTGAGTTCCAGCTGCCAGTGAAATAATCTGGCCCCAATTTTGCATTCCATGACCCCTGTGCTCTGATGGAAAGGAGGCCATAGGGACTGACTGTAATCCCCCTAGTCAGAACTACCCAGCCCTGGTACAATTTATTGTTGCACAGGAACAGCCTAATTTACATCAGTGGTGTAACACCCTCCTTCTTGCCAAGGACTCTATGCTCCAAGGACTGAATAACGACAACACGGGGCATAGCACAAGCAACAAGAGAAATCCAGTAAGTCTTTCTGTATCATCAATATGATATTGTACCTGGAAGAGAATGGCTGTATCAAGATGTTCCCTCCCAAATACTTCAGCTCTCTTGACTTGATCTAATCTACCTATTAAAAAAAGGGTATTTTCCCTGTTCTGGATTTTCATCTTTGCAGAAGCAAGTCCTTCAAAGGCAGACTTCCCCACTTTGTCATTCAGATGTAGCTGTTGAGCTGCTCAGTTACATTAGGACCTCCTATTCAAGTCAAGAAAACAAGTGCAGGAACAATTACTTTTGATGGCAATTTTCTTGTATTCTCCCATCTCTTGTTGCACAGAATATCATTTATTTTGCAAATTTTGTAAAGAGTTCATTCTTCAAGTGCCCCTTTCCCATCAGTTTATGGTATTTTGAAAGCAGGTAGTGAATTTTCTTATCAGTAAAAGTAGGAAAATTGTATTTTAATTGGCTGAGCTAAAATTGCTCACAACACTTGTCTTCTAAAGAACCCTTGCAGTAAATAAATTGGATCAAACTGTTCTTTTTCTGTATAGCTTTATAAATAAGAGTAGCAGAGGTAAATTCAGGAAAAGCAATGAGAGTATTGGCATGAAGTAGTTTCTCACAGGGCTTAGCTCTGATTTCCAATCTGTGTTGCCAGTAACAGCAAACTAATTATAATATGTGAAACTGTATCATGAGGCTTGGGTCCAGGTATCACCTGTGCAATAGCCATATGACAGCATTAACCATCAGATTCTCTTGAAAAATATGGATATTTTTCAAGTACAACATTCAGAAATAGCAGGGGAAAAAAGAAACTGAAGCTAGGTGCCCTTAATACAAATCTATTTATTTACAGAGGATGCAAAACTTTCTCTTCTTTGAACACTAAAGATAAGTAAAGCACATACACAAAAATAGGCTCCTTTGCTCATGGTTCCAGTTTTCTTTTTGACAGTGCTCTTCCCACAAGCACACTGTATGCCTGAAAAAGACTTTTCTGGAGTACCCTGGATGCCTTTTCCAACTTTTCTTTCTCTGCTTCTGCACATGTAGTACTTGACAAAGTGTCTCACTGCACAGCCATAATTTCTGAGTGAATTCACATGTGCCTTTACATTCTCCTTGCAGCCAGCTTGAAGGGCAGATGACTGTGGCCATCACCAGTTTGTTAGCACCATCCAGTGTGTCACATAACACAGCAACGACTCTCCACTCACTCTCTTCATTCAGATCAGAGCTGAGATTAAACGTCCCTGGTGGTGGTGGTGCTCTTGGAGGGGAGAAGATTCTATTGTGCTATATATTGTTTAAAATACCAGATCTTTTAATTTCTCAGTCTATAAACCAGACTCTGCTCTTCACCTCCAGAAATTTATTCCTATACAGACATGCTGGTTTTGTCCTTATATGTGGACAATTCATCTAAGGATCATTTTATATACATATATATGTATATCTCCTTGTAAAAGAAATTCTATTTTGTATCCCAAAAGAGAAAGTTCTTTTTTTTTCTGTTTTATTGACATAATTTTCTAACTCTTCTCATATTTCCTGCCAAGCACAAGCATAATTAACTATATCATGTTTCTTTCCCGCATTCACCAAAACAAAGGGAACCTGCTTTGGAATTTTCTTTCATAATGTTATCTACTTGAATACTTGCTGCTTTAGGTTACATTGAGCCTGGGATAATGACTGAGTGTGGAGCTTCGTATTTACAGCTCTCTGGGTAAGAATAGCATTTACTGTCACTTGATGATGCCCTGCCCTGTGCCGAGGCTTGGAAGGTGTCCTGTAGAGACTGAAGTGCTTTGCTGCTGCTGCAAGTTTCTGTCATGGGACTACCTGAGACACAGTTACCTGCAGGCTATTCAGGGGTTCTTCCTTTTTAATTTTACGGCCTTCTACTCCTTGGTTTATGTTCCTGTTCCTTTTTTTTTGCTGAAATCTGCCTTGGACCAATGTGTTTTTAACTACTGGAGAGAGAGCTTGTACTTAAAAGTATTCTTTTACAATTCATTTCTCTGATCAGTACTTTAGCAATTTCTCCACCTGCTGCATGTATGGCCCTTGTAAGTGCATGCTCTTGGTTAATGGACTAGAGGGTACTTCATTGGAAATGTTGAAACAATGATTTAGGAGGCTTGGAATGTGATGGAGTATCTGCTCACAATATTATGAATGTTTGAGGCATCCTATTTGACAGCAGACACTCTGGTTAATAATTATTAGATCCGTTTGGTGGAAGGAATATTTGCAATTTAGCAGTAGTTGCCATGTTCATCATTTCTACATTATGATGAAAAGCAATTCAACTGTTCTCCAAATTCTCCTTAGTATCTCCTTATGCCGGCAAATAAGCAATTGGCATTGAACAACACACGTAAAATGTTTAAAAAAATGAAGAATAACTGGATACCAGCTTGTATTCCTATAAAAAGAGAGGCAAATAAACTGATGTCAGAATTTCCCAGGCTGACAAATGAAAGGACCAGAGGTAATTTAGAAAAGCCACTGAAAAACTGTACCACTTTCATGATTAATGTATCACATCTGTTCTCTCTGCTAAATAGCAATAAAAGTTATGAAGTTTTGCAACTATATTAAATATGTTATTTCTTGAGGTAAAGCCAGCAAATAGACAATAAAAAAGTTAATTAAGGAATGTAAGCTCAGTTCTTAATTTCCTAAATCCCTAAGAAGGGTTGGGAATGCTGTCAATACTGTATTTGCACTTGGTATCTCTGTATCAAAAGGGAGGGGGAGGTCTATGATTCATGACGGACATTTTTTATACAAAGCCAGAAACCACATTGTTATTTGACAAATGAACCACAAGCAAAGCTCAAAGAAGAGTCCGAATCCCCGCCTGGGGAAGGGTGGAGGCTCTGCAAGTTTTCCAGTGAAATCCTCTTATGTGGTTTCTCATTTCTATGAAGTAGCAGATTCAACTAAAGGGGTAACATGGAAAAATCCTTGGTTTACAGACCAAAGCAAATCTGTGAATCCTAGGAACTCGGTGGGCACATCAGTTTGCAAGAGTCATTTTAGGTGCTAGGATTATCCAGAAAATAGGGATATATCCTCTCAACTGCATGTCATCCAGTGCTACTCTGAAAAGAGATGCCTTGCAATTCCAGGAAATCCCAAAGTTCTTTCAGAAATGAAAATATCAACGTTTGGGCGCTTAAGACTGCATTGAGAAAGTTGGGGTTGTTCAGCCTGAAGAGGAGAAGGTACCAGGGGGAGCTTGTTGCAGCCTTTCAATAATTCAAGGGGACTTCTAAGAAAGATAACGTCGGACTTTTTAATAGGGCTTGTAGCAATAGGACAAGGGGTGGTGGTTCTAAACTTGAAGAGTGTAGGTTCAGACTAGATGTAAAGAAGAAGGGTTTTTTTATGACAAGGGTGGTTTTATGACTGGAAGAAGTTGCCCAGAGAATTGGTAGATGCCTCATCCCTTGAAACATTCAAGGTCAGTTTGGACAGGCCTAAGAGCAACCTGATCTAGTTGAAGATGTCCCTGCTCATTGCAGAGAGGTTGGACTAGATGAACTTTAAAGGTCCCTTCCAACCCAACCATTCTATGATTCTATGATTCAAATGAAATAAAGAGCTGTTGTTGATATTATTTACATAAATTTAAAATCAAATAACTTCACAGAGTTAGCAGAACAGGACTTGCGCAGAAACACTAAGAATACTAGGAGGACTTACATCTTTTTGTCACAGTACAAGGGATTTTGTGCAGATGACTCTCCACAGAGGAAAAGCTGATTTGGTGAGAAGCCTGAAAGCTGGAGCATAAAGACTCATAAAATAATCTTTTAGGTAGTGGGTTCATTTTCAATCAGATCAGCAAACCGTTCCGGCTACTGCACAGCAACCTCATTATTAAATTTGTCACAGGAAAGATGGCAGGGATGCATGGAAGGACACGTAGAAGAGCAAGACCACCTCCGCTTGATTTGCACCAGCATTTATAGTCTTTTCAAAGAACATCACAGTTATAGAAGGTTACATTTCAGGTAGAGGTTTCCTCTTTCCACTTCAGCTATTGTCTCGTTTTCAGGCAGACAAGGTCAAATTTGCCAGACATTCACTAGGAAATCTGTCTCTTGTTAGCTTCATGTACAGAATAGCTCCCTTCAATGACTGATAGAAAGGAGCACTCACCCCAGATCACCAGCATCATTAGCTTAGTCCAGGAGAGCCAGCAGCAGCCAATGAGAGAAGAGAGGTCACCCAGGCTGGGCATTTCTTCCAGACCACTGCAGTAGACAATGTGACCCCAGGACAGCAGGTGCATTTTATAATCACTGTATCTCTAGCTCTGTAGTTCAAATGTTAAATAGTTCATCGCTAGAAATTCATCATTCCAACCCTGTAGATGACATGCCTCAGTGACCCATGCAACAGAAAATAGGTTTTGTTCCACCTTCAAAAAGAAACTTTGTTAGAAAAGGAAGTTACTTGTGTTGCAAAGTCCACTGGCAAAAGTTAGATGGGTTTTGTGCGCCTTAATACAGGCTTTTGCTAATGCAACTGCATACTATTTTTATCACATAACCTATGCATCATTTATGCAAAGAATACATACACAAGGCAGCATAATTAAGATTTCATGAGACACTGCAAATCTGACATCTTTTGGTTTTGATTTTAAAACTATAGTTTAATTTATATCTATGTCCTACATACAGTTCCTAACTGTGCATTTCACAGGTTTATCCTGCAAAGACAGGGACTCTGACACATGCTGATCAAGCAGCTTCCAGACTTCAAAACTTAAGTCAGAAAGGTTTTATTTTACTTAGTTCCCTGCAACAGTAGGGGACTTGGTGAAGGAGAAAGGTTATTCCCATTTCTGTGTTCCTAACAGGTATTATTACCTCAGGATTAATGTCAATGCTAACACATTTATTTATGTGTAACTGCTTACTGGCCTTTTACTTTTCTCTTGTTCCTGCAGCCATCAATAGAAACCAGCCAGATATCTGTGCTTCATGGGAAAACTTGCCCTAGAAGCATTATTTACATTTGGTAAATACAGTTTAATTTAGACTGAGTGCCTGTTTTGTAATCTGCAATTTAGGGGGTGTTCCTGGATAGCCAAAACCAGGCTGTTGCTCCCTATGTGGCAGAGATGCGGAAGCCTGGCTGCACGTGTGTGCGGGTGTGTGGGGTTTTCCCAGCAGCCTATTCTCTGCCTTAATTTGCCATCAGGGCCTGAGTTGTCTTTTGCTGCATAGGTCTGTAGATATTCTTCAGTGTAATGCAAAATCTGTTACCACATTAACTGTTCAGAAGTTTAAAGCTACCTTCAGAAGAGGTTGAAAGTCAACAGCAACCACATGTAATCCATGGGAACTAACAGCGTTCATTGGGGGTTTTACATGGAGGACAGCTCTTCAGTGGATATTAGGCCTGAAATACTTTCTTGTTCTTAAAAGTAGACTTCAGAAATTCTGACAGAGAGGCACAGCAGGGAATGTATGTGTCTGTGCTGTGAGTATTACACAATTGTCACATACATTGACTTCCATGTCTAGAATGGCCTTCATGACTAAACCCAGTATACCTAGTGGTACTGGCTAAGCTTTTGGCTACTAACCAGCATCCTATTGGTCATGGAGTGAGTAAATGTCTCCTTTTCTTCTTTTTTATTTCCCATTTATGTCACCACAAGTCAGTTCCAAGCACAACTGCAAATAGTATCTCTGTTCTGACCATGTTACAGTCTTCTCTGTTTCCACAGCCCCCTTTTTGTCATCTTCAGCTTCACGTCCCAATCCTTCACCAAGCCTTGCACAGACATGCCCTGCCCCTTCCTCCAGCCCACTGGGGGGTGTGGGGCTGCCCCTCCTCCGGGCTGCAGGACAGGCACTTCAACCTGGCTGCCGACACACCTGCACTCATCCAAAACCTGGGCCTCTACAAAACCCTTGCACATCTCAGCCTTTGCTTTTTTTTTCTTCCGCTGCCTCTTGCACACCTCTTATTACCAGCCATCTTGCAGGCTGCCTCCAAAGATCTGGGATGACCCAACAGCAGCTGCACCTCTCCCACACGAATCCTCTGAGAAATTCAGCAGGTGTGGATCTAGGTTATTCTGCTGCATCCTTCATCCAGCACTGTGGAGAATACAGGTATTGCAGCACCCACTTTCTGTTTAATCCTCAGAGCATCCTCTCTAATACACAACACTTTTAAAGCTTTGGAAGTGGGAATGCCCTTCTTTGTATTTTGCAAGAATAGGAATGTTAAGTGCTTGATGAAGAAGCTGAAAATAATAGGTTTATATTCTGCCTTCTATACAGCAGGATTTCTGTTTAGTTCCTGCAGTCCTTGCTTTGGTTGGCTGTGCCCAAACACTTTCTGATAGAGACTGCAAGAGACGTATGTGGGAAGAAGCATTTAAAACAATCGTCACAAGATAAAATACTATTTGCTGACACGATAACCTGTATGTCATCATTCATCAGCACCAACAATGTGGTTTCAGTAAACATTTTTAAAATGACAGTTTTTCTTGTGCTCAGTGAGAATGCTGACTTAATTTTTCATTCCTTTTCTCAGTCAAACAACCTTGGCCCAAATCCTACAAACACACAAGTCTTGAGTTTGTTACTGTTAGCTTTGCCACAGCCCTTTAAAGAGCATCTTTCACAGTCAGAGTGAAAAGGCTACTAATTGGGTCAAGATTACCAATGGGTAAACAAAATGAAGCATTTTAAGTTTACTTTAGAATTTAAATAACGAAGAAATTTTGAAGTAGCATTACTATTTCTCAAGCATTGGCGAAGCTGTCCACGACTGCACAAACGGTGACACTGAGTTCATTCATGGTCGGGACAAACGCCCTTCCTGTGCCACCTGAGGACAGGGAGCGGGGCGTTGCAGGAGCCTGCGGGGCTTCGGGCGGTCTCGCGGACTGAGCGCTCCTTCAGCCCCTGCGTGCGCAAACTATGCTGTGCCGGGGGTGCCCCCGGGGCCGAGGTTGCAGCACCGCTGCCCGGGCGGGGCTCGGCACAGCCGGGTCAGGGTCTCCAGGGGCAGGGGGAAGCCTGCAGTGCCCGAGGTTCCCCAGTGCCGCGCCCCACGGGGAACGGGCGGAGCGGCCCGGCCCTGCCCGGTGCTGCCCTGCCCTGCCCCGGGGGCGGGGGACCGCGGGAGCCTTTGCCTCCTCCCCCGGCCCCAGCGCACACGGGAGGAGCAGGCGGCAGCCGGAGGAGCCGCTCCGCGGCCCCAGCCCTGCCCCAGCAGCCGCCGCCGTCGTCCGGAGATGCCGCCCTCCGCCCCGCGGTCGCTGCTGCTGCCGCCGCTGCTGCTGGTGGTGGTGGTGGCGGCGGCGGCGCGCCCCGCGGCACCGCCGCACAGGTACCGTGCGTCCCTCCGCACCCGCGCAGCGCTGCGCACCCTCCCCCGCCTCCGTCCCTCACGCCCTCCACAGCAGCGGTGCCCGCCTCGCCTCCGCTGCCCCCGGGCAGCACCCGCGGGTGTTTCATTGCCCGTTACCGCATCGGGGGGGCCACGGAGAGGGGGGTTTTCCCACGGGAACAGGCCACTGCGGGAGCAGCCCCTTGTAACACACCACGTAACGTGACATAAGAGTATGACATAATATCCCAGTACCTAAAGCTCAGCGGGCACTCACTGACCCTCGTGTCCCCAGCAGTAAGACTGCGGTTCTGCGCAGGGGTTTAGGGGGGCTCCCGCCTGTCCCAGTAGCAGGGAGCAGACAACGGGCCCCTAAACGCTCTCACCCAGGCAAAATCGGGGTGCAGGGTTCATCACCAGGCTGGAGCAGCAGGACTGGAGCACGTGGTGGGTTGCGTTCCTGTGATGAGAAAACTTCCAAAGTGACTAAAGTGATTAAAATATCCAAGTTTAAAACTTTTCAGAGTGGAATAGAAAGGAATCAAAAATAATTTTATTACTGTGCTATTTTTATTACAACTATATATCCTAAAAAAGTCACTACCAATCACTTTTAATAATTATTTTTTAATTATAATAGCAATTTGCAGTGATTCGCACCACACCTTCCATCTTTTGAACTAAAAAAGAAGGGTAACAGCCCTTGTAAACCCAGAATTAGTCCAAGTAGTTTCCTCTATACCTCAGTTTGTGTATTAAATTGCATATTCTATGTTAGCAGTGAAATTATGTAAGTAATATATTTAAATAATAAGCATATATTTAAAGTTAGCAGTGTTTCTAAGTACTTAAGCTGTGTTTTAAAGACAGTTCATGCTTTTTACTACTATCCACAGAATAAATGAAATACACTTGAAAATTAAGCACTGCTTTTTCCTGTTATTCTCAGGCCTACATTTGCATGTGGAGGAGTTGTATCTGGAGAGTCAGGGTTTATTGGGAGTGAAGGATTTCCTGGAGTCTACCCTCCAAACAGCAAATGTACTTGGAAAATCACAGTAAGAATTTTTAATATCACAAAATTAGTGCTGAAGATAATGAAAAGCTATTTGTTGTTAATGCCAGTGTTTTACATGGGGTAGCATATGTGTCATAATGAACTCAATAATTCAGAGCAGCTCGATACCTGGAGCTTTTTAGGGTTGCTGTAATATGGTAATAGTGGCTGAAACAGATCTGACCTTGCTTAATGTTAGAGGCAGATTTTCATTGACTTCCATAGATACACCTCTGATTGTTTTAAATTAACCCATTGGAAATCATTTACATTTCCAGTCACAGCAGAAAGCAACAGTTGGTTAGATTGAATGGACTAAAGTAAAGCCGTGAGGTGCAGATAAAGAAAAGCAAAATTTTTGACAGGAAGACCTAGAAAAATTTTCAAGCAGAACCAAAAAATTCAGGATTCAGGCAGGTTTGCCTGTTCTGTGCTAATAACTGTGTTCTGCCAGGCAGGATGTCTGGAGTATGTCGTACAGCAAGCTGCCAAAGCAATAGGGTCATTTACATTTGTAAATGACCACACAAAACCATGTGGAAAGACTAATATTTTGATGCTGAAATGATACTGGAGGGCAGAGACATCATATTTGTGGACAGCAAATGCCATTAAACAATGAGGACTAAACACTCCCGTGTTGGATGTGTCTTTATCCACAGACTCCGAGAAAGGAATTTGAATGAATGACTTCTCACATGTGCACAAATTAAGCCCTCCAAAATTGTTCACCAAATTTCCCGTCCATTCCTTAGGAACAGTTCGCTAAGAACTTCATGACATTAAGGCCTAGAATATAGGCTTCAGAGAACACAAGTATAAGAAAGCATAACCCTCCTCCGCCCAATTAATTTGCATGTTGACAGGATCACTAAAGACAATGTCAATTCAAAGAGCGCATTACAGGCTAGGTGCTGGCAGTAGAATAGGATGTCACAGTGCAGTTGTCTCCTGCTACTATAGAGATGCTGACGCAAAGCAGACGACATTGATCTGTTTACAGTGTTCAGTTGAAATGCCTCTCGTACCAAGTGAGTGTTGTAATTTTAATAATTGTATCTGAAGAATAGCACTGAGGCTGTAACAGTTGCTTTGTGTACCTTTATGCAGCATTATTATTAGGGCCAAGTTAGTGGTTACCTTTCATCTGTGACTGACTTTATACAGAAGAAAATGATGTGAAATACAGTGTACACTCATAAAAAAACTTGTTTCCTGCTACTGAGAGGCTGAGATGACAGCAATTAGCATGGCCCTCCTTAGAGTCTGAAGAGCAGATGCAAATTGCATTTAGATTCATGTACACATGCCTTAAATAAAAGGGGAGAAAACCCTCTCAATTTAAGTTTACCAATGTAATTCAGTATTAGCTCTTCAGAAGTTCAGAATTTAATCTGGAGGTGTCATGGGTTCAGCAGTAGCAGTCATTTTTCCTCTTCTTAGTAGCTGGTGCAGCACTGTGTTTTTGACTTGTGGCC
>JAOEHY010027863.1:0-23453 GCA_025447955.1 Psilopsiagon aurifrons | reverse complement strand
CTCCCCTCTGGCAGTTAAAGCCATTCCCCTGTCCTGTCCCTCCATCCCTTGTCCAAAGCCCCTCTCCAGGTTCCCTGGAGCCCCTTCAGGCACTGGAGCTGCTCTCAGGTCTCCCCTTCAGGAGCCTTCTCTCCTCCAGGCTGTCCCAGCCCCGCTCTCAGCCTGGCTCCAGAGCAGAGCCGCTCCGGCCCTCGCAGCATCTTCTCTGATTCATCTGCATCTCTGTTAGGAGAGGATGATCAGAAACACTGTAAAACTTCCTTCCCTGTGGGAGGTGATAAATGAGATGGAGGCAGAGAAGCGAGGCCTTTCATGGGCATTTGCTTTAGGGATGTGGCAGAAGTGCCAAAGAGCCGCTCAAGCAGAGGGCTGAGCTCCAGCAGCCGATGTCCATAGAGGGGCTACACACATAGCACCCAAGGAGAGGGAAGAGCAAGACTTTGGATGCCACATTCCCTCTCCTGGAAAGCTGATGCTTTATCCATCCTCTGGAGCCCTGGCTCTGGTGCCTGCTCGCTCAGTAGCTGTGCTCCCAGGACATCAGCAAAGCTCTGGAGCACCTTGCAGTGGTTTCTCAGAGCATAGGAATTCTGTTTACGTTGTCAGCTTTTCATCACTGCAGATGAACGTTAGCAGTGTGTTTCTCTCCAGTCCTCAGGAAGCACAGGATGGCTTTAATGGGAAATGAATTATTCCTTATCCAGGATGTGGCACTGATAGACAAAACCATAAGAAGTCTTCTACATGTGCCTTGATGGTCCTGGCGCTTCTGTGTCTGTCTACCTTGTCTGGAAGCCCCAGATTTCATCAGTCTCTGTGTCTGGCTTGGTTGTCATCAGCAGCAGAACCCGTGTTTTGTAACAAAACTGAGAAGCACGCTGATGATTTATTTTGGCAGCAGACAGTTCAGCTTCCACCCTGCCCCTCTGGGTCACTGGGGGAGACCAGAAGATGAAATCCATCAGCAGGGATGAATAGGTGGTAATTTGGAGACAGCATCTCTTTTGAGCGTCCTTTTCAGATTAGAAGTACACTTGAAAACAGAGCTTTCTGTAGACTTGAAATGCCAAGAGCTGACTGGACCAGAACAATTCTCAAACAGATCATTAAAATATACTGGGCAACTTACTCACCTTTCTTCTCCAACCTCTCTCTTTCCACTTGCAAACCCATCCAGAGCTGTGAACCGAAGCCCTTCACCTCCCCATCGCATTGCTTTTTACCACAAAGAGCCATCAGATGATAGGCCAGCATCCCTCCGTTTCTCATTTTCCCTTTTGCCTCTTAACATGCACAAAGTCAAAGAAGTTTAAATATTGGATGCAGAAAGGAAACAAAATGAAAGAGGTTTCCTGCTGTTGTTTGGAGGCTCCGTTATGCTCAGCAGTGAGGCTGAGAGAGGAGAGATGATGCTGCTTCAAATCAGGATGTTTCTGAAGCGTTTGGTTTTGAAGTGGCTGCAAGAAAGCTCCTAAAATAGGATTTTAAACAGGAACTTTCACAAGAAACTGAGAAATAAAAGGTCCCCCCTTCATATTACATCAAAAACCCCCATATGACACTTTTTGTACTTGGGATGCAGCAGGTTTGGTGTCCCTCGGGTGGCAATGGACACAGGGAGCCAGGGCAGTGCCATGTGGGAGCGAGGAGTCCCAAGGGATAAAGAACTCTGCCCTCGTGCCATCTCTCCATCCCCAGGACATTCCCATGTGGCCCTTGGGATGCTTCCCAAGGTGGCTGAGCAGTGCTGGCCGGGATGGGGGGACCCGGGTAACTTAAAGATGCTGAGGGCATTGCCTGCAAAGGGTTGCAGCATGGGAGCAGGACTGGAGGATGACGGTGTCAGTGTTTGGGGACCTGGATGAGGCTGATGGGGCATGGGTGGGAGTGGGGAGGTGTTTCTCTGTGGGGATGTTTTGAGGGTGTTAAAAAGATGCTCTTCATGTCTGAGTATTGGTTATTATAAGCCAAACTGAGCACCCTGCTTTTCTGACAGTGTTAGCCAAGCTCCAGGCACATATTTATTCAGGGTTCTTTTTTTGCAGTAGTTAGAGATGATAAGAAATAAAACTGATTTTAGAAGTGTGCTTTTGCTCTGCCAGATCTGGAGCTGTCCTCACGGTGACACACTAATTTTCCAGCGCTACTTTTTGGTTATATTTAGAAATGCATTTTCTGTTCCTTCCCTCTCCTTTCTGTGGAACAATTGTGCAACTTTCTTTTTTCTTAATATAATCCTCTATTAAAATTAGCTCCAAGACTAAAAAGAGGCCTCTGTGTAGGAAGGTAGCACCTTCCTTCCTAGCACTTCCCTTGGATCTTCCAGTGGGATTTTGTGCCGTTCGGGCGCGGGTTCCTGGGGTGTAGCTGTGCTTTCCCTGCCTGACCTCCCCTCCACTCTCCCCAGCAGTGAGCATGCAGAGTTCAGAGGGTGGATCAGACTCAGCAGCTTCTGTGGCGCTTCACACCTCAGCATCAGCCCAAGCTCCGGTGGTGCAGCTGGTGCCATCATCTCAGCAGGTAATGAATGCACAGCAGGGAAGAGGGGTTCTGTGCAGAAGAGACTGGGTTTACTGGCGGATGGATTTTAATCCAGGGGGTTTATATGGGGAGAGGCCGGGTTGGATGGGGTTTGGAGCAACCTGATCTAGTGGAAGGTGTCCATGCCTGTAGCAGGGATGCCAGTCTGGGGTTTTAGGTTTGTTAATCAGCAGCTTGATTAAGTTGCTCCAGTAGTGGAGAGAGCCTGCTGCTGGACTTTGATAAAGGCCACAGATATTTCCTGTGTTAGCCCTACAAAAACGCAAGCTATAAACCATGGGATTTAGACCTTAGCTTGGCTACCCGAGGAAGCAACTTCATGTAGTCTGGTGTTTGCTTTAGTGTAGGATCCTGTTGTTATTTGGTGTGTCAATAAAAGCAGGAGAAAATGAAACAGTCCTTAAAGGCATCTCTGCAAATGAGATACTGAGCTCAACAGAGAAGAAGTGAGGGAAGTGCTAAGGCAGGGAGAGGGTGGAGAAGCCACATGCTGGTCTCTTCCTTTGGTAGGTGGGTCCTGGCATTTTCAACTGGGGAGGGGGTGTCCATGATTCTGATGCATTAATATGATGCACTAGGGAGGTCTCCTGATGGGAGAGAACCAACAGCTTCAGCTCGTGAATGAAACTGCTCAGTTGGAAACAGGAAGGGTTAAGTAAAACGGATTCCTTTTTGTGCCTTTTGGGGAACTATCAAAAGAAGTTTTTGTGGAGGAAGCTGAAGGGATAAGAGGATGGGTGGGTGTAACTTAGCTACACCCTTCCCAACTCCCAAGTGAACAGAAGCAGCTGCTATTGGATGCTGATGAAAAGGAATAATTAGAAGTTGTGACTTGGTAGGAGCATCTCCCCAGCAGACCTGGACATTCATCTCGCCCAGCTCGCTGTCACCTCTCAAACTTCCCATCTTGGATTGCTCTGGACAGTGTTTCTTGTTCCTCTTGGAGTGATGTGGGTACCACTGAGCAATAGTGTCAACTATTTTAGGCATCGAATTTGACTGTGACAACTTGTTAGAGAAGTTTAGAAACCCCCTTGGCTTTGGATTATGAAATTACCCACCCAGCCTGTGCCGGTGCTGTCATCATGACATGGAGTATGGAGTATGGGTTAAGGAAAACCCAGAGGATCATGGAAGATTGCTGAAGAGGAGAAGCATCCAGAGCCTTCCCTTCTCCCCAGCAGGACAAAGAAAGCAGTAGGGATGGACTGCTGGCAGCATGACTGGTGTGAGGCTGAAGCCTTTGGTGTTGTTGATCACTGGTCTACCTTTCAGTGTGAGCAAAGGCTGTACGAACAGGACGGCCTCATCTTACAGGTTGGGGATGAATAGTTCCAGCCAGAGGGCTAAAATTCATATGTGTCTAAGGTAGCCAGTAATTGTCAAGGTCTCTTCTAGGGTTCATGTGGGATTCTTTGGCAGCTTTTTGTTTGCTGGCCCAATCTGCTGGGTATTTTTAAAGCCTCAACCCACAGAAGATGACTGTCTCCTTGGGGAAGGTCCTCACTGGTTTAAAAGGCAGTACTGATTCTTGGCTTCGGGCCTCACTGAATTGTTTCTTTCCATCCACCACATCCCCATGCTTGTTTTGTTGGTTCTGCAAGGTGCTGAGCACTCTATGAGGTGTGTGTCCAATCTCAAACTGAATGCCAGCACAAAGAACAGGAGGACGATGGAAATGACAGTGCAGAGGTAGAGGACAGTGACCACCGCAAGGCAAGGCAAAGCAGTTTTGTGCCCTTGGTGGCACTGAAGATGGAGATGCTTCATGGGAGCTTTGGTGCTGGTAGAAACTGGAAGGGCTGTGCTTGGAGAGTGGAATTTGTTGTTGCAGGAGACAAGAGGGTCGTTTGGAATAGCAGCCCTAAGAGGAGAAACTTTGCAATAGGAGGCAAATGTGAATGTGTGAGGAGTGGTTCTTGTTTAGCTGTGACCGAACCTCATGTTGAGCTCTTGTTATTTCCTTGTGCGGAGACAAGATGATCCATGTCAGAAAATGTGGATCCAGCTTTTCCCAAGTTTAGGGTATGGGGTTCAGGCGGATATCTGGTGCAGATTGCATGGGAAGGATGGGAACCGCAGGGATGCTAAGAGGGATTAGTGCTACTGAAGTAGGAGGCAAGCTTTCCTTGAGAGTTTGAAAGAGAATGCCTAACGCACCTGTGTTACACACCAAGAGTAAGTGTCTATTGCTGTATCTTCTTTCAGAGGGTTTTGGTCCAAGCCACGGGCTCTGCTCCCAAAGGAGCACAGATGCAGCAAATCTCTGTTCCCAGGGTCCAGCAGGCTGCACAACAGGTAATACCCCTGGGGTGAGACACCTCCCCTGTGTCACCCGCACATCTGAAACATTGCCAGATACCTGCTTAGGAAAATCCATGCTCTTGATTAAAGAGCCCTGGAGATGGCTATGAGAGCGGCTTTCACCATCTCTCTTCCATTCTTAGCCTGATGGCAAAAGAACCTCTGGAGATACTTAAAGTTTAGAAAGAACCTTCAGCATCTCAGTTGTCTTTGATATATCTGAAGATTTGATGGATGCTTTTCATTGCCGTTTAAAAGCAGTCCTCCTCTGTAAAGACTTTTTCAGAGGCTGAGTGTTTGAGTGTTTGGGATTCTTTTTTAATGCCACAACTAAGTGTACTGACTGCGTGTGGCTTCATGGCGAGGTGAGGTGACAGAGAGCCATGCAAGTGTTCTTATTTATCTGAGCTCTGCCTTTTGCAGCCCTTGTTTCCTAAGAAACCAGGCACATGTGATGCTGCTTCATGTCTGACTCTCTTGGCTTTAGCCTTTAGCAAGTCTTTGGTTGCTCAGTTTCAGCAAAGAAAACCACAGCTTGACTGAGGACAACTGCGTCCCTCCCAGATGGACACTGCAACCTCTTCTCTGAAGGAAAGGCTGCAGCATGATCTCACCCTTATTAGTCAGCGGAGAACCAGCCCTGAGACATGTGTGCAGAGGAAACCCTGCTCCATTGTTTCCACTGTTCATGGAGCAAGGACTTATTTATTCATTTTAATTTGACCTTTACAAATAAATATGTCCTTTGGGATTCCTAAGGGTGTGTGTGTGTGTGTGTGTTGGTTTGGTTTTCCTTCTCTTTTAAAAAGAAAACCTAAATGTCAAGGTAAGGTTGATAAGGTTCAAGGTTGAAAGTTGTTTAAGGCTGTGATACGCAATTTCTCCCACTGTTCCCAGGCAATCCCTAACTCAAGTTTCTGATGCTTGTTTCAGGTGCAAGCCGTGCAGCATGTATATCCATCCCAGGTCCAGTATGTGGAAGGAGGAGAAGTTGTTTATACCAATGGAACCATGTAAGAGTCCCTTGTTGGCAGTAGCAGAGCCCTGTTCCCCTCACAGCTGGGTTGAGCCCTTTGGTCCTCTCAGGCTCTTTCCACCCCCTGGCACAGTAAAAGGAGGAAGAGGAGGAACAGTTGTTTCTCAGGCCATGTCACATGCATAGGGGTAGTTTCCGCCAAACTCAAGCCTTGGAAGAGGTGTTCTCATAGATTTCCAGGGACTCCTGCCATGTTAAAGTGTCAGATATTTTCCAATGCCCAGCCCATTGGGTGGTAATATGGGGTGGCTTTAGGAACCAGAGCAGAGCTGCTGTGGAAAGAAGGGGGGTTTGTAAGGTTTCCTCTTCCTCCTACTGTCCTTGGGGATGCTCTCACCCTTCCTCACTGAGCTTACCTACAGTGGCTGCAGAGCTACTCCTGGGCTCTGCTCTCACTGTTGCCGTGGGCCTTTGCTCCATGGCAGTCAGGGGACCAATCACCATTGTCACGACTGACTCCTCCAGCACAGGTTTCAAATTCAATGGAGCAAATCCAACCTTTTACCAAAGGTGTTCCTGATTTTGGGAACTGTTGTCCATGAGATTAGATCGAGGAGCATCTCTCCACCTCCTGACCCTATTGTTCCTCTGACAGACGAGCTGCCTACTCCTACAACACGGAAGCTCAGATTTACGCCCCCAGCAGCGCCGCATCCTACTTCGAACCGCAGGGAGGTGGAGCTCAGGTGACTACAGCGGCATCCTCCTCTCCTACAGCCATTCCCTCTCACAACATGGTGGGCATCACCATGGACATTGGGGGAAGTCAGATCCTCTCCGGCTCGGGAGCCTATCTCATTCATGGGGGGATGGAAAATACTAGACATTCTCTGTCACATACTTCACGCTCCTCTCCAGCAACGGTATGTAGCCCTGCAGATATCGCAGCTCAGGGGCCAGGAATTAGTCCAAGGGAAGTGAAAAGCCTTCAGAAAATGAAACTTCCACTTGGTAGTTAGCTCTGTGTCTGTGTCTGTATAACATGCCATGCAAATGCAAGGGGGAGAATAGACACTGGTGTATCACAGATCTTTTGCAAGGGGAGTTTGCAGTGTCTCTCTTGGTGGTGGGCAGGGGCTTGACAAACTCTCAGTGGATCACTGAAACGATGCAGCACGGAGGTAAGAATAAATTCTTGGGGGTTGTTTCCCTCTTTTTCCCTCCAAGCAAAATGTTTTGGCTTTCCAATTCCAAAGAATTGTCTATATTAACATTTTCTAATAACGTCCAAATGTGGGGCTTGGCTTTCCCAAAATACAGAAATAGATGTTTGTATTTATGAAGAGAATGAATAATCCATTGTTAGTACAGTGGATAACTAGCACAAAAGGGGTGTTGAGCTGCTCATGCCAAGTGCACGGTGATCAAAAAGTCTTTATATGTATCTCCTACACCATTGTGTATTCTGTCCATGCCATGTTGCAGAAAATGTATTTTAGGGATAATCCTGATCAAACAGAAATGTTTTAAAGCTCTCATTTGCTTTAATCATGTCAGTCGAGGTGCCAGGATGCTGGAAGCGCAGCTGTACAGCTGCGTGGGACTCAGGGGATGCAATTAGTAACCCAGACCAGCCTTTCTGCAGCTAGAACCTACCAGGGCTTTTACCTGGGATCTGCCAGGAAGGGCTGGAGCTCATTCCTGAGCCACTGCTCACCTTCCCTTCCCAATTCTGTGTGTTTCTACACGTGAATGCAAACAGAATCACAAATGGAGGTGTCATTCAGTGTGTGGCAGGTTTCAAACATGAGCAGCACCACCCAGGGAGAAAAGCAGGAGCTGTTTGCTACTGAGCACTCCTGAAAAGCTGCGCGTGCTTCCTCCTCATCCTGGTTTTTCCTTCATGGGGTTTGAATCTCTGTGCTTTGAAAGGTTGTCTTTGATCCTGGAGTTCCTGTGCTCTGCCTTAGGAAGAAGTAGGGGTCAAGTCCTTATCTTTGGCTGGAAGAGCAAATGCCAGCTCTGCGTTAGCTGGGGGTTATTTCTCGTGTGGGAATTGTGTCTGTGTGTATTTTAACTGGTCGGAGTTCAAAACAGCCCTGCATTGACTGCTCAGGGGAGTTGGAAGGGAGCAGCTGCTGATCTTGTCCCCCGCGTGGGGCTGCATCTTGCAGAGCTGCACAGCACCACTCGTGGGTTTGGGGGTTTGTCTTTCTTATTCATTTTTCATTTCCATGGTGATAGGTACAATGTAAAAAGCCCAAATAGAATGAATCAGTAGAAATGTCCCATCAACAGCTGTAGTTACACACCAGCAGAACAAAAGCATTCAGAAAGTGACCTTTATGAACACTCATCTGAAATCAATCCACTCTGCTGCAGGTGGGAATGGACTTCCTGAAGGAATTGTGACACGAAATGGCTTTGGGTCTTGTGGAGGGGCTCAAGGCACCGAAATAGTGCATGGAAGCCAATATGGGGATATGTCTGTGTGAGGCTTTCAGTTCCTCCAGCACAGACCTGAGTCAGAGGAGAACAGAGCAGAGCCATGATAACTGCTTCGAATTTCACATCCTAATGGAGGGAGAGATAGTGGGAGGCTTAAGGAGACCAATGGCTACATCAAATCAATGGGCAGGAGCAGTAGTTTTCATTGCAATGCCTTGCTTAAACAGTAGATAGGAACGGCTGGTGTTAAAGAGGATGGAGAGTCCTGGAAACTTGTACTTCAGGCAGGATTAATTGCTTTGTGGAGAGAAAGCAAATGTACTTGGCTCCTGCAGCTGTAGCCAAGGAAGCTGTAGTGTTTGCATATGGCCTGGGGTGTAGTGCAAAGGGGATGGATGTCAAAGTGGGCAGCAATGTGAGGGCTCAGCTATGTGCTATGCGAGAGGCAGCTGCAAGGAGTGGGGAAGCGAGAGGGTTTCCGTATCTGCTGGAACAATGATGTCCTCCTCCATCCAATGGGCCGAAACAGCACATGAAACAGTTCCATTCAGGCTTTGCCAACAGAGCACTATTAATCTTCATTTAAATTAGGCTTTACCATCTTCCAGACCTCCCATAAGTGGGTCCTCGAAGCTCCTCACCTTCGTGGAGGTCTGGTTAAGAGCTTTTAGTCTTTCCCCTGTAATATTGCTTCTTGCAGATGCAAAGTATCCATTCATATGGGATACTTACTGAAGTGCCAAGAGGACAGGCAGTGTTGCTGTGCTTGCATAAGAGGTGTTGCTCAACTGCACCGCACTGTGAACAGGGGAAGGAAATGGTGTTTCCCTCTAACACTGACTCATTTCCTGAAGGCTACATCAGCGATCAAGCCTTGGTTCCTCATGGTACACTAGGGTGAGATGGACAGTTTTGTCAACAACCCACTGAAACACAGTCAGTCTTAGGCTGACCTTTGTTTAAATTCAATGATAACTACTTTGGAAGTGCTACAGTGGTGGCTCTTTTGGATGGAAACCAAAGAAGCTGTGCTGGAAGCGCTTGAGCAGAGGATCACATTCAGAGATGGATATGGCACAGACTGTGTCTTTGGGTGTTGAATGGGGTTTTGTTTGAATGTTTGGGTGTTCTTCAGAAGTTAGATGTGGTTTGTTCTGTTCTCCCACCTTTCTGACAGAGCTTGGGTTTGTAAATGGCTGGCTTTATCTCAACCTTTATCTTCACCGTGCTGTGAGTTAGTGCAAAGGGGGTGCAGGACCTGGCTACTGCATGAAGGAAGCCATTGTGGAGATGCTTTGTGCCTACAGGAGAATGTGTGTTCTATGAGGACAGATGCTAGAGATGATAGCTGCTGACTGCAAGCTTTACTGGCTGATGGGTTGCATTGTCCTGCCTGCACTAACAGGTCACAGATAACGGGGGTTTGAGGACATTACCTGGCAGGAGCAGACAGTCCCTTCTAGGGGGGGGGGGTGGTTATTGGTTTGGGGTTTTTTCTTTCCTTCCTCACCTGCAAGAAACTTGTGCTCAGCAGCCCTGGAGCTCTGGGACCTCAGTCTCATCGTCTGGAGATTGACAGAGATTGGCAAGGGAGTCCCACCAGCAGAAAGGAGAGGGCAAGAAGGGTCCAGGAGAGGCTTTGGGCCCAAGGCAGCAGCCAGGGCCAAGCTGAGCATAGAACAGAAGCCAGGCAAAGGGAGCAAGGAGGCTCAGGGACACTTGAGGAGCCAGAGTGCCCCACCAGGGCTCTGCTTGGTGAAGCTCTGAGGTGATGGGCATGAGCACAAGTTGGTCTTCATTGGAAGATGAAATCTGTCTTCTTCCTCCAGAGTCCCTTTGCAGTTCTCTTCAGCAGCCAAAAGAGCTTTAATCCATCCCATTCTGGGTGTCAACACTCCTTGTGCTCCTAGCCTGGTTAACTGCCATTGTTAGTTTTTTGTCAGAATATTAAGAATATTAAGAAGTAATAACTGAAGTCATTGCTTCCAGTTTGCCTTGGAAGAGCTGGCCAACACACACCTTCTCCATAGCACATCCCCTTTGACCTGCTACAGTGTTATCTGTCTGGTGGGGTTTTGGTCTAGGCATGAAGGGGGAAGGAGAAGGAAAACTGCTGCTCTTTTGTAAGTGGGTAATAGTGGAAGATCAGCCCCCCCCGGTCTCCTCCTTCACCCTCACAGGGGTTCTTGCTGCGTTGCTAGTTGCATGCCACACAGGAATGCCTCTGCAGCTTCATCCCATAAAGACTGTGCCTCATCTGTTTGCCTCTTTTTCACAAACCTGTTGATATAAAGCATTAATCATTCAAATATTGCTAAAGAAATAATCCAGCTGTTGCTAACTGTCTGATTTCCTTTCTTTTTCTTTTTTCCCTATGTTTTTTTTTTCCCCTGTGCACATTTTCTTTAGCTTGAAATGGCGATTGAAAACCTACAAAAAAATGAAGGGATTACATCACACAAAAGCAGTTTGCTCAACAGCCATGTAAGTTACAATCAGAATTTACCACCTTTTCCCTGCTTTGGTAGGAGCATTATTTGTAGCTCTTTGGTCTATTCAGCAGCACGAGCCACACAAAGCAGCCTGTGATTCAGCTGCGCTGCCCATTCCCAAGAACCAAGAGCCTGCCCAAAGTGCTGTGATGTTCATGTTTGTTGGTGAGATGCTCTGGATTCTGGTAACTGCCTCTACCCTGTGTTTGTTGATTTCATCTGCCTGGCAATGGAAATTGCTGGCAATTAAATAAGCACATTTGAGGAAGTTCTTTCTTTTCACTGCAATTGAAAGATGGCTGGAAAATAACTTGTAATTCTACAGCAATAACTCAGTGGGGATCAGCACAGATATCCCTTAGATAGCTCCTACCAAAAGCCTACTCCTGTGAATGCCTTTATTGCCTCTTACTGTGCCTCAGAAAGATCATTACTGTTACAATGCTAAATCCATTTGCTAGACCTCTCTCTTCTCACTACGCCAACGCTTTGTGTGAAGTTCCCACTGTTCTATTGGTCCTCTGCATCGTGGTTTATGGCTCCCATGCAGTAATGCTTACCAGTGAGCACATGCTTGTGTGAGATTTGAAGGGTCTAATTCAAGTCCTGTTGAAGTCATTGGGCTTGCCTTGACTTCATTGTGTTTCCATGAGGCTCAAGCATGTTCTGCACTGAGAAATCACAGCGTACAAAGTGATGCTTCTTTATTCTAACAGATTTCTCTTTGCTTTGCATTTGGGGGTGTAGCTGTTGTCTTTCTTAGGGCCTGCAAAACAAAAAAATCCCTGCCCTTTTCACCGCAAGGAAATAAAAGGAACATTAAATTAATGGGCTGATTCTCTTAAGCTGACTTTGAGCTCCAAGCCAGGGCTCCTGTCAGCAGATTTGGCTAAGATCCTGCTCTGCAGAGTTCTTGTTCATCCCAGTGCTGAGCAGGATGCAGTGGGTCATAGTGTGGTGTTGAAGGAGGTCTGAAAAGGGGCAGGAAAAGAATAGAGCAAAGAAAGTGAAGATAGAAAAGAGACTTCATCTGACTACAGGCTGCACAGGACGGTGCTGGGGCCTGATCCAGCCTCTGATCAGATCTTCCCCACCTTTGTCTTGCAGGGTAGAATTAAAGAACCTAATATGTCCCTTCTCAGGTCATGGTTCATAGCTTGGCACAAGGCGGATTCCAAAGCAAACAAACTGCTTCCTGAGCATCCAACTCCCAACCACAGTGTATGGAATGACCCAATGAGCCTGCAGCTCTTTGCACGTGTTCCCTTGCACATGCTGTGCTGCAAGGGTTTCTGCTCTCTGGGGTGGTTCAATTTCTGTTAAAAAAACCAAGACAAAACCCAGGCAGAGCATTACCTATCCCAAACCCTCATGTCATGGCCAACACAATATATCATCAGGGTGACGCATAAGAACCAGATTTGCCAAAGCTGTAAGCAAACTATGAGCTTGACAAAAGCTACCAGCTGAGGAAGTTGTGAGATGACTCTTACTGCACTGCTAGTTGTGACTGAATTGCTTTTAGTCCTAAGGTTGCAGAGTTTTCATTCAGTGTTCATAGAATCATAGCATCATAGAATAGTTTGGATTGGATTGGACCTTAAGAGCATCCAGTTCCAATCCCCTGCCATAGGCAGGGTTGCACCACAGTAGACCCTGATGAAGAGTCCCTCTCCAGCATCCTTGTAGGCCACATCCTTGTAGTGTTCTGTCCCTCGTTTTAAATGTCCCAGTTTGCACATGTGAACGTTGGTGGGATCCTGGTTTATTTTGTTGCTGTCAGCAGGTGGTTCGTGCCAGGAATCTTTGTTTCAAGCGCACCAAGGGAAACGAAAGGTATCTCAGTCAAGAGGAATGTTCTTTTTACATAATGCTGTTTAACCAAAGTGATTGTGAAATAGAGCCACACTTGATGGCTTAATTTAGCTTCAAAAACTCTCCGAGAAGGTTATTTAAGTGCACTTGAACTACCAAATTTGGAAGCTTAAGCTAATGTTAATACCCCAGTGACACATGATGGTTCTAATGAAATCGTGTGGATCTGTTGCTGTTGCTGAAAGGGCTCTGCTCACAAGTGGGCTCTGGAGTCGCTGGGTCAGAGGATTATTTCTTTGCCAATTATGAGCTTGGAGATGATGCAAAGAAATGTGAGAAAAATGACAGCAATTTTTGAGCTCGAGTGCCTAAAGCACGGCACAGAGGAAAGCTGTTGGATGCTGTCACCTGCCTGAGGCCCTGCAGCTCCTCCATAGCCATAGCACTCATAGGAGGAGGGGCAAAAAGTGGTTTTTCCTCACTTCCTATAAAAGAAAAAACCCCAAAGCACCAAAATGAACCCCCATCGAACCGATGGAGTTCTGAATGGCACTTAGGTAGTGCTGAGGACAGGAGCTTGCCCCCGACTAGTATTTAAGTAGAAAAGGAGAGTCATAGAGTAGTTAGGGTTGGAAAGGACCTTAAGATCATCTAGTTCCAGCTCGGAAAACTGTTAAAGGGGATAATTGGAGGAGGAATATAAAGGCCTAATGACAGGTGAATGTCCTTGCTTGGGGAATGGCACGTGATGCTGGAGCTTGTGCTCGTGTACATGGGTGGCTCGGGAGCAGAGCTGACAGGCGCCTGGTCCAGGAAAGAGACTTTTCTAGAAAATACACAGGTTTTGATGGAACTTTAATTGCAGAAGATCGGTGGGAAGCCACTTCCCCCCATTGCTGAGCTCAGGATGCTTTGCAGCACGTGGTGGCACAGGTCAGAGAGTCACAGAATCCCAGCCTGGTTTGGGTTGAAGGGACCTTAAAGCTCATCCAGTTCCGGCCCCTGCCATGGGCAGGGACACCTTCCACTAGAGCAGGATGCCCCAAACCCCGTCCAACCTGGCCTTGAGCACTGCCAGGCTCCCTGCTAAGAAGCTGGACTGAGCCGGAACCTCAGAACCTGCTCCTTTTAGTCTCAGATAAAACCACCTTAAATATGAACCACAGATGTGTGTCTTCATTGGCTTCTTTTTCATAGAAGTGCCCATAAGAAAGCATCTCCAAAACTGGACCTTCAGAAAACATCGGGGTTTATTTCCTCAGATAGCCCCATGTACCCCTTTTTCCATCCTTAGGAGCCATCCTCGAATCAAAGAAAGACAAATTCTTTGCTAAAGATGTGTATTTTCTTTTAAAATCAACTCAAACAATAGAAATGAAGTTAGAGCAGAAATGAACTGGGAATGTTCCCCTGTAGAGCCTGTAACAAGCACAGCAGCACACGGCTGCGTAGTGATTTCATTGGCACCTGCTCCTAGTAGGCACAGCAATGAAAGTGTAGAATATCTTCGTCGTTCTCACAACTGAGCGAAATTCAAGAAGAAGGAATACAAATGGCAAAGAATCTTTAATGTCCTCATTTTGAGTGCTTGCTCTGTTCTCACTCATGCAGGAAGAGCAAAACTCATGTTTTTTGTGAATTATTTATGTTCTGACAGATTTCTTTTTTAATCTTTTCTGTGTGTTTCATAAGAGATTTCTAATTCAATCGTGGGAGTTTGTATAGTGAAACTCTGTAATGTTTAAAGGGCTATAAAGCAAAGGAAAGCTGTACGATGAAGGGAATATTCTAGAAATATCTGGGATTCGACTAAAAATGTCCAGGATCAAACTGAGATGTGAAGGTTTTGCCTATGTCTGAATTGCCCATCGTAACATACAACTTTTCTGTCTCTTTTAAGGCTTGGAATTAGAGTAGGATTAGAAAATAAATACGTAATCCGCATTCAGTGTGTTCCATAGGATGGATCTGATAATTACAGAATGGTTTGGGTTGGAAAGGACCTTACAGCTCCTCCAGCTCCAACCCCTGCCACAGGCAGGGACACCTTCCATAGAGCAGGGTGCTCCAAGCCCCTGTGTCCAACCTGGATTGAACACTGCAGGGATGGGGCAGCCACAGCTCCTCTGGGCACCCTGTGCCAGCGCTCAGCACCCTCACAGGGAAGAGCTTCTACCTTGCATCCAACCTGACCTTGCCCTGTTCCAGTTTGAGCCCATCACCCCATGTCCTATCGCTACAGTCCCTGATGAAGAGCCCCTCTCCAGCATCCTCATAGCCCCCTTCAGACACTGGAAGCTGCTCTGAGGTCTCCACGCAGCTTCTCCTCTCCAGGCTTAACAGCCCCAATGCTCTCAGCCTGGCTCTGTATGGGAGGTCCTCCCATGGCCTCCTCTGGTCTTGCTCCAACAGCTCCATAAGTGGTTAAAACAAAAAGAGAAAAGAATCTTCTTAATCAGGAATCTTTTAAATGCAGGGGGTGGGCTGAAGTTGGCTCAGATGTGGAGCATCTAAAACTGAGCTCATGATGAACTTTAATGTCACAAACACCCGGGTCCACTTTTGTTAGCACTGGCTTAATGAATGGGAGAGGCTCAAGGATAGAGAGAACAGCTTTTGGAGGCCTCACAGTGATGTCTCTTGGGGCACAGTCATTAGCAAACACAACCCCTTAGGTCCAAAGGGTTTGGAGGTCAGAAAGATCTTTGTGGAATAACACACCAAAGAGTGACTTAGGTGATGAGTAAGTGAAGGAGGGTGGAAAGGTGAGAAGTACCTCTCTGAAAAGCAGGACAGAAGGGAAATGGCCAAGAGGTTTTTCTTCTTGCAGCTGTGGAAACCCCTGCTCTGCTCCATAGGCCACCAAAACTGATGCAGCCAGTCTTTTGAACTTGTGCTTGCTTTGGATCAAACCAAGTAGTGAATGGAATCATTTGAACTGTACGGTTTGGGATTCAGCTCATTCTCTTTAGAAGTTTAGATTTGGGTATGTGAATGAGAACAGCAGAGCATACGTTTGTAAGGGCTGAAAAGGCTTTTTGTGAGAGCAACATTGGATATGAGATACCTAAACTGAAAATAATGGAGTGAAGTGCCCGAGATGCCCCTCACATTTCAGGTGGTGTTTTCACAGAGCTGTGGATATAAAACACAAGTGGAGGGATGAATTGGTTTCAGCAGGAGAAAATGATAGAGAAGATCCAGGTACTGTATTAGGAGTAGAGGGGTCTTAAGTACAAGCCAACTTGTAATCCCCATGCATGGTTCAGTCCTAATGATCTCTAGATTCAGTTTGTTCTTAATTACAGCATGTGCTTGAACTGTTTGTTGCAAGGAAATGATGTGGCTGATGTTTTGGCATCCACAACCCAAGCCTGTTTTGCCACTGACGGGGGAATGTAGCTGTGTCTGATGAGCTGTGCCGCCTGTGCAGGCAGGGCTGGAGGTCTGCAGTCAGATTCAATGCCCACTTTCATCAACAGAAATGTCAGGAGAAGTTCAGACAGTAAATTCTGGAAGCTTGAAGGACCCCTCAGGTTTTGGAGCTTGCTTTGGTAACTTGGTGCTATTGGTAAGGGAACACAGAGCATTGCCAATCTTCATATCGATAAAGACTTTGCAGCATATTTGGTTCCTTTATTCCTCTGAGGCAGTGTCTTATCTTTATTTCTGGAAAACAGGAGTTTTTACAGCTTGATTTTGGCTCTGCAGGAGTGCATCTGAAGCCAAGGCAGACACTTTGCTGGCAGGTGGAGTGCGTTGTGATGCTCTTGCAAAGCCTGTTTGGGTGATGAGCTTTGGGCTGGGGGTTCTTTTATCAAATTGCAGCTGGCATAAGTGATACAAATGAGCTTACAGAAATGAAGTGTCCAGCATGAAGCTCTCGTGGAAGGGCATTTGGGCTGTCCTGACATTTAGGCATTGACACTGTTTGACGAGGCCTGTTCCAGCTCTCTTTAGACTTTCATGTGTTCTTTCTTTATGTTTTCCATACATAAAGCTCCAGTGGTTGTTGGACAACTACGAGACAGCGGAAGGTGTCAGCCTTCCCAGGAGCTCTCTCTACAACCATTACCTGAGGCACTGCCAGGAGCACAAACTGGATCCAGTGAATGCTGCTTCCTTTGGGAAGCTCATCCGCTCAGTGTTCATGGGGCTGAGGACTCGTCGCCTGGGAACCAGGTTGGTACAAATCTACACTTGAATACAAACCTCAACCCTCCCCCAACACCTCTCATGCGCATTGAGGACCTGCCAAGCATCGTTTAGCAGGCACGGGGCTTTCTTCTGAGATCTACAGAAACAATCAACCATCATTTTGTAGGGAAAATAGTTGCTATTGTGAGGCATGGCAGTGATTTCCTGGGAGGCAAAGCTGCTTTCACACCAGGGATCAGCAGTGTGAGAGGCTTGGCAATGCAGTGAATTGCAGACACACTGCAGGTCTCTGGTGACAGTGCCTTGTCCAGCCACACAGTGGAATTCGGTTGAAGACCCTGTCCTAAGGAGTTGAAAGAATATGTTATTTGAACCTAGGCTGCCTGCTCATTCCGTTTCTGTCTCAACAAGAGGAAGAAACTCAGCTGGGATAGGGTTAATTTTCTTCCTAGTAGCTGGTGCAGTGCTGTGTTTTGGCTTTAGCCTAGCAATTCGGATAACACACCGATGGTTTAGCTGGTGCTCAGCAGCACTTATCCTGATCAAGGACTTTTCAGTCTCATGCCCTGCCAGTGAGGAGGGGCATGGGAAAATGGGAGGAAGCAGAGACAGGGCACCTGACCCTAACTAGCCAAAGGGGTATTCCAGTTGTATTGGGCATCACTAATGTTTATTGTTTATTTTTTCTTTCCCCTTTTAGTTTTATATTCTCTTCCCTGTTATTTCCCTTATCATTAGTAGTAACAGTATATTTTGCTTTAGTTATTAAATTGTTCTTATCTCAACCCATGGGGTTTACATTCTTTGAATTCTCCTCCCCATCCCACCTGGCGAAGGGTAGGGGAAGGTGAGTGAGAGGCTTTGTGATGCTGAGTTGCTGACTGGGTTTAACCCATGACAGTCAGCTGCAGAGCCCCAAATTCTGGTGTTGTGCAATGGTTTCTCGCTTTGGGTCCATCTCTGAGTGCAGACAAGCTGTACAGATGGAAGTGGATTATTACATAGATATCCAAAGCTGAACTTGTGACAGAGGTTTTTCTTTTAGAGCATCAAAGATCCAGAGGGTCTTACAACAAAAGCATGGTATAAGAAACAATACTTGCTCTGAATTACCTGTGTCCTACAAGGGCACATCCAAAGAACCTGCATGGCTTGCAGAGCTGAGCGTGCATTTATCCCAGCTTTGAATTCATACAAGTAGCTCATACACTAGAGAAATACTGATTGCTGATTGTGCAAGATTTTGTAACCAAACTCAAGCTTAGATAGTTGGACTTCTAAAGAAGAGCAACACCAGATGTGTCCAGGGCATTCCACAGCTGGAATGTGGAGGCAACAGTCATAAGAAGAGTTTGGATTTCTTTAGATTGGTCCAAGTGCAAGAGATCTGAGGAGAGAAAATCTTTAATCTCATCAAGGATTAATGGAACATAACAAGCAAAGCTCCCCTTAAAACTGCAAGTGTGCAGGCTGGGATGGATACCTTAGTAAAGGCGGAAATAGCTGCCCACCATGATTTGTCTATTCGTTAATTGAAATTGTAAATGCAGCAGTCACTGAATTTGCAGGCACCTAAAATCACTTAAGGCCAAGGTGTGCTTAATACCTGAGCATTCAGTGTGTGCAGCCCCCCTTTGGTACAGTGCCAAAGACCAGACAAGTCAGCAAGGAAGAAAGGGTTAATTCTTCAACAGATATTCCTCTCTTAAATTTCTCTATCTAATTTTCCAATGGGAAGCATCATTGGATTTAAGGTGCCTCCAGACCATGTCATGGTGACCCAGCAAATGAATTGGAAGCATCCCCAATACGGGCTCTGGAGACCTTCCTGCTGCTCCCCTGCTCCTTCTCCGCTCAGCTGTTATTAGGGACAGATTGGCTAACACCAAGTTGGACACGCTGTTGTCATGCATCCATGTCTGTGTAACTGTCCGTCTCCCTCCCAAAAGCAGATGCTTGGGGATTGAAAAATTCCAGTTTGGTGGAAAAACTTGGGCTGACACATCTGTCTGATGTGATGGAAAGATGCTCTCCCGAGATGCACGGCAGCAGCTTCACTGGCCAGCCAAGGGAACAGAATTACAGCCTCTTTCGCTTGCAAAAAGCTTTTGGTTTTTACAAACCCTCCCAAAATGAGCAACTCCAAGAACAAAGCCACATCAAAGCCTTTTGCTGTAGCTGTCAAAGTGCTGGCAACAGAAAGACATTCTTATCGTCGTTGGCTGTTCAGTCAGGCTCGTTTTATCCAAGCCTTGATAAAGATGGAAGTGTGTTTTGATGGAAAAAAGCAAATCCTTAAATCCTAATCAAATAGCAGCATCCCCTGAGGTCTTTCTGTCATTCTGTTAATAGCACTTTGTATTGTAACACGTGTCTCTTCTTCTCCAGTTACCACAGGTTACTTGCAAGAAACCTGGTTGGGTTTTACATGTGGATGTCACTGAACTTTGTGGTTTTAGTTTTTATAGGGGATGATGGCATTCATTAGTTCCTCAGTTCAGGAGTTCTCATAGTGCTTGGCAGCAAAGCTACGAGTGCTATGAGAAGCAGGGTGTATTGTCAAAGCAAGCCTAAGAGTAAATAGCAGGGCTGTGATGTCCCTTCCATTAACTTGCTTACATTGAGCAATTTCAACACTTCCAGGGGAAACTCCAAATATCATTATTATGGGATCCGCCTAAAGCCGGAGTCTCCGCTGAACCGTTTGCAGGAGGATACACAATACATGGCAATGAGACAGCAGCCCATCCACCAGAAGCAAAGGTAGGTGCTGCAGCAGCTTGGAGCTCACTAGCTGTGCCCCCGACGCTGCCAAGGGTGAGAATCCTTTCCCGAAGGATGCAGCAGACCACATCTTGGGACTTGGTTTCGCTTGGGAGCTGAGGGAGCGTGTTGGGACAGGTCAAACCCAAGCGTTGCAGAAGTGCCAGAGCTGAGCTGTGGAAGAGGGGCTGCCGGTCCCTGGCTGCACTGAGGAGCTGAAGGGTCCAACAACGACGGGGGGAGATGCTCCGTCCCTGGGAACATCCAAGGCCAGGTTGGATGGGGCTCTGAGCAAGCTGATGTAGTGGAAGATGTCCCTGCCTGTTGCAAGGGGTCTGGACTAAGTTTCCTTTAAAGGTCCCTTCCCACTCAAACCACTGCCTGATTCTATTATCTCCCTATTCTGTTTGTAGCAGTTTGATTCAGGCCCCTGCAACAGAGAATGCCACCGAATGTACCCCTTTTCATGGTGTCCCTGTGATCAAACTGGTTTAGGTCCTCAGGTTAGGAGTTGTTTGTCCCAAATCAGCATAAGGAACTTGGAGTGGTTGTGTTTGGGTGGATTTGGGGTTTTGTTTGGTTGTTGGGTTTTTTTTTGTGCAGAAGTACAAGTTAAATGGTGCTGTGGTTAGTTTTGTGACTGCTTCTCCTTGTGGTGTCACCTTGGGCAAACTTCTCAGCCCCTTTAATTCCACCGTTGGAGTGCTTTTCCAAAGGAGGCTCTCATTTCCCCTCCTCTGCTTGAATGTAAGCTCATGTATTATGGGATGAAGACAGAAGTCTTCATGCCTGTGTTGCAAATAACGTGTGTGTTTCCTCCTGCCTGAGTAAATCCCAAACCATGCTCTACCTTTAGGTATAGACCAGCTCAGAAGATGGATGGAATGTCAGAGAGTGGCTCCAACAGTAACTCACACACTACACCAGAGCAATCAGTTGCTGCTCAAAGTCAGCATCACCAGCAATTCATAGGTGAGGAGACTGCTTCACTGGGTTAGATATCTGACATCTGGGCTTACAGCTTTAAGAGGAAGGAAGGTCTTGTCCAGCAAGCCCTGGCTGTTCTGCATTTGTTTGCTGTTGTAATAAATCTACAGTGTTATTTATCATAGATATGTAACATAGATATACATATTTATACATAGTACATATTGTAATGAGCTCTTTTAATGTCACACTTGCTACATTTATTTGCTAACTCCTGTGGCCACAGGAAGACTTTTTCCTTGCACTGCCAGGAATGTTGGTTCCCTCTTAGGATGTTCTTGATCTGGTTTTACCCAAATTGGATGGAAGGAGTGCCTGGCTAAGACAGGCAGCTGCAGGGAGTGACTCTTTATTCCAAAGGCTGCAGTAACCTATCTTGTGGATCCATGTGGACCTTCTCCTTGTGAGACAAGCTCTCTGGCTTTGCTGGTCGTGGATCTACGTGTCTCCATCACCGCCAGGAGACAGCAAATCCCAGCCAGCTCTGAAATACAATTGCTCCTGATCCATCTTCTGTGTTCTATTGTACTCTCAGAATACCAGGGAGGCATTTTGCAGGCTTGGGAGAAAATCTAATGGGAAGCATGGTAGAAAGGACAATGTGTTCTTCTTTCTTTTATTACAAAGAGAAAGAAAACATTTCCCTTTCTACACTGAACCAAGGGGCTGTGGTTGTTCTCTTTTTGCCCCCTATACCAACATGAATCAGGGAGAATACTGAAATATCAGTCTTATTTCTCCCATTTCATCCCGACTGAAACATGAAAGATTATCACCCACAACAGCAGCACCTTGTGCTCATCTGAGTGCTGAGTGTAACGGAGTAACTGAGTGCTCCTCTCACCATCTTTCCCAATCTTTCCTTTTCCCTAGATGTAACCCATGTCTTTCCTGAGTTCCCAGCCCCTGATGTAGACAGCATCCCCCTACAAGAAGGGGTGACCATGAATGATGTGAAAACTCTGCAGCTTCTTTACAGGCAACACTGCGAGGTGATGATTTGGAGTGCTTGAAATGGATTTATTAATCAATGTGGGAAATAATTCATGTGCTCATCTCATATCCTGCTCTCAGGAAAAGCTAGAATGTGATAGGGAATGCTTGATTTGCTAGGTAATACAACTTAAATATTGTGCATTATGTTCTTTTTTCATTCTGTGACAAGTTTTATGCTGTGTTGATTGCTAAACCAATGCATTTCCTGTTCTTGTCCTTGTAAATTATTTAATCTAAATGGCAGCACATGAAATTGATGCTCACACCATGCGACAAGATGCTGGCAGAGCAGCTAATGACTTCTGTTCTTTGTTAGGTGACTTTGGATGTTGTCATGAATCTTCAGTTTCATTACATTGAGAAACTGTGGCAATCCTTCTGGAGTCCTAAAACACCATCTAGTGATGGCTCTACTGCTCTGCCATCCAGGTACACGCTTCCATTCATTCAGAACGCTCCATTTCTTGGGGTGGTGTTTATCCATTTAAAAATGCCTGTAGTATTTTCAGCTTGACGAAGCATTTTGAGTGCTTGGTAGGACTCCGAAGTATTTGCTTCCGAGCAGAATCATTTACAGAGGTTGTCAGGAGTGTTTCTTATAAGAAGCACAGAAGTTCAGACCCCTGAGGAAAGCATCTGCTCTGATCATGTACATCTCTGTGCCTTAAACCTCCTGTAACAAGTGCTCATCCAAAATGCAGAGATGGATGAGAATGTAAAGGGTCATTAAGAGCAGACAGTAAGGATGCTGTGCCATTAGGTATCCATCTGGAGTGGCATCTCAGGCTCTGAGGTTTCAGTGGTGTTGGGGCTGACGTGCTTTGTTGGCTGGCTGTCCAGATCTTGATGTGCCTTAAAGTTTGAGTAGTCAGCAAATACCCCATAATAATCTGCACGATTGTCCTCAATAGATGTTACCCAGTGGATCTGTTCCTGCAAAGAATCACTGCAGCAGTGTTTGATTGTTTACTTCAGGCTGTATCCCCAAGGCACAGTGCAGCACCCAGAGAGCTGTGCTGGGTACAGATAGGCTCACTTGGGTACTGGAGGCAGCATTTCTGCAGGGCTCTGTCTAAACCAGCCTGTCTTGCTAAGGCTGTATGCTCTAGTACCTCTCCATACCACTGTTTTAGGTAAATCACTCTCTCCCCCTCCTTCATAGATACACAAATATAAACCCAAAATATCATCAAAGTGGCAAATTGAAAGCACAATGAAATGCAGATTATGGTTCCCCTTTACAGGTCAGGTACTTGATGGCCAGTTCCTCCATGTGGCTGTTCTAGCAGTATGCTTGTGGAGTTCATTTAAAACTGCTCAGGCAGAGCCTTCAAGTACCTTTATAGTGTGTCCAAGGCTTGGCTTTAATGCTTTTAATGTAATACGTGGGGAAAGTCCCTTCCAAATTCCCAGTTCCCAACATAACATCTGAACAGCTCTGCTTTGATGCTCTGGCAGTGCATTAAGGCTTCAGTTTTCCATGTGTGCTGTTTAACCAGGTATCTTATGCATTATGCATGCAAAAAAAGTTTCCATACATCTATAAAGTGAAAATAATGCAACTTGGTTGACCTCATTCGGCATGAGACAATGCACTCTGTTCTCATCATTCTTTTTCCCTCTGAAAACATTTGGCATTTGAAGGTGTTAAACCCTGAAACCATTTGTAGTATCTGTCCATACTGGCTGAGCTGCTCTAACAGCATTTGCTGCGAGCTTTTTGTTGCCACTGCTACAGCTGAGGAGGTTTAGAGCAGAGGGGAGAGGAGAGGTGTAAAGGTTTTAGAAATGGAGAAGCTGTGTGGAGACCTCAGAGCAGCTTCCAGTGTCTGAAGGGGGCTACAAGGGTACTGGAGAGGGGCTCTTCATCAGGGACTGTAGCGATAGGACTACAGTAGGATGGGTTCAGACTGACACAGGGCAAGTTCAGGTTGGATGCAAGGTAGAAGCTCTTCCCTGTGAGGGTGCTGAGC